>NQII01002757.1:107585-123672 GCA_002778355.1 Clitarchus hookeri
GGGAGAGGAGTGGGGAGGGTGAGAGAGGGGGTGCTGATCAAACTGAGCAGCGGCAGCACACCACAGTAATGATAATTGGTGGTGCGCTCAACATATTTCACACTCACTTTTTAGACGTTTGCGTAAACAACCACCTTAAAAACAACTGTTGCGGGAAATCTGAGTAACAGGATATAAAACTATTCTGATTGATGCAATATCCGATAAACGATAAAAGCGGGTAGCTTTATTAATATTTATCTAGGAACTTTGCCAGGACCACTGAAAATCAACTGCAGATACAATTTATCGGTGCATTGAGTGTCTACTGTATAGGCTGTTGNACTTTGCCAGGACCACTGAAAATCAACTGCAGATACAATTTATCGGTGCATTGAGTGTCTACTGTATAGGCTGTTGATGGTGAAGTATGCACTTTCAAAATCAACTTTAGAAAACAATGTATGTTGTAGTGCACAATGGCATATGGGCTCCCNATGGTGAAGTATGCACTTTCAAAATCAACTTTAGAAAACAATGTATGTTGTAGTGCACAATGGCATATGGGCTCCCAGTTCAGTTAGGACTATTTTTATTTCTTTGCTGCTAAGACATGGCGTTCTATGTTGTATTACGAGCGTGATGTCTAAATTTATGTCAAGTGTGGTAAGTGTTTGTTTTATTCACATCGCAGTGCGAATTTGTATATACGTAACATTTATATGCCTCAAGATTACACTATTCACTTGGATGGGACACAAAGTAATCAGTCCCACTGCTATGTTAAATTTAAATGTGGTGGAAGGATACAATATAATCAGAGAGGTAGATCCTAGTCAGGGCTTTCAAAAGTGCTCAGTTTACCATGAACAAACTTTACCAATCTTGTCCTGCAGTTATAATGAATCGGCCAGGGGTAGGCAGCGCACTCACTAGAGAAGAAAAGCAGACTACTTACGAGGTCTGCCTGCTGCCTCCACGTTTGTATCTCTTCCAAGATCTGCCAGCACCGGTGCCTCGGGCTTTGCGCTTGTTTCCCCTGACACTGCTGCTGTTGCCGAAGTAAGGGGAACTGCCGCCGTCTGGGGGGCACAGCCAGTCCCCTGCGTCCATGTCCTCCATGAACTCTTCTCCTTCTTGCTCCGTCATCAACACTGCAGCAAAAACCCGACGTCTTAGCCGACGGTGAGACGGCATGTACGAGAAACATCTCCGATGACTGGGGAAGATGGAAGAGGGCTGAATGGAGCAGGAGGAAAAGAGGATGGGCGAGAGAGTGATAGGACACACTATGCTGCTGATACTCAAGGTAGAGAGATAACACATGCTGGCCCATCACAGTATGTAATTTGCTGCTATTTACTACCTGAAGTGAACTCCAATCGAGTGTGATTGTACACCATGTTAGTAGCTGTTGCTAGAAAAATATTACACATGCATGAAATGAATTGTTATCATGCAATAAAAACATTACAAATATTTTACCAGCAACTTTTTCATCTAAGGCACTAACATCACTTTGCAAAAGGTATATTTAATATTTAAAAAATTTCTGGCAATATTTATTTAAGTCTGCAGGATTACCTAGTTTAAGACTAGAGGTACGTTAAAAGAGCATTTATAAACATATTTTACAGCATTTATTTTGTGGTTTGTAGCATTTTTTTTAGCATTTATTTTGTGGTCTGTGGTGTTTTGTAGCATATATAAAACACTAAAAAAATAGCATTAAAATTTTTTTAAATATTTGTATTCACTATTTTTGCAACAAATTTACGCAGTTTTTGAACTTTACATGTAAAAATCCGATTTCTGAAACCGTATTACATTCTGCTAAAAATTCAGCTGCCCGCTAAAATAAATATTTCTCCACTACATGTTTTTAAATTCCGACAAATTGAGTGGAAAGTCCGCTAAGTTGACAAAACTGTTCACCACAGAACAATAAACACTGCACCAAGCATAGCCATAAGCCATCATAAAATTTTTACATTAAAAGCTGTGAACTGAAAGTAGTGAAAGTCTTTAATGTCTAAACATTGGAGAAAAAGAACTGTTCTTGGTTTTCTAATGCACCTAAAATTACACAAGTCCGTTTTGTCACTAGTCTACACACAAACATCAACAAAAAAAAAACGTGATGTGCTGCGATCTGTTGTTGATCTTGGACCTACCCCTTCGCTTATCAATCTTCTCAGAGCACGTGTTTCCTTACCAGTCTGATGAGCAATATGCACAAGTAAGTAGGTTTGTTACCCCAGATGTTGCACATTACCATGGAACACCATTGAAGAAAGGATGTTGTGTCAAGTGTTTTTGTGTTTCCACAGTCCACATCTTTGTTTTTATCCAACGCGGTGGTTCACAATGAAAAACGTATTCATTACAAACGTGTGTGTACATATCTAAATAAGAGTGGGTAATGTTTAATGCACAATTCATTGTCATCGTGTAGTAAACTGCCCTCACGTACACTATGACCATGCACCACACCATAAATAATACCTATTTTCATTTTGATACGTACACGTTCGTTATGTACACATTTTTCATGGTGAACCGAGCCAAACAAGTGCAAAGTTGCGTGAACGACTTTCCTTTGTTTATGAGTCTATAACTGCAGGTTGCTTGTAAACAAATCCTCTTTGTAATTACGGTAGATAAGAGGATGTCTCAAGATAAAACAAAGTTTCTGACCAAATTGTTTTTTATTCACACCATGCTAGCGTGCAGGGAATATTTATATTTATATAAGTTTATATGCACGAGCAAAATACATACATGGATCTGTATTTTGCTACTAAAACTGTACGTTTACTTACGTAATTTCTTAATTTTAAAAAAAGTTGCAAGGAAACATAAACGGAGGTACATTTCTCAAAAGGCCAGTTATTTCATGGATATTTGCCTCAATCATCAACTTCCTTAAAATTTCATAAATATCTAGCTGAAACCAGAAAATATTGCATCTATTTCTCACAATTGTGAATTTGACGTACCTTTACTTATGACTAAAATATTTCAAACATAATTCGTGAATACTGTAAGTGTGTGTCCTAGTCAACACAAGCTTTACCAGATTTCATGACAATGAATACAAACCTCAGGTGAAATAAAATACAATCAAATCTTGATGGTACAGACACTAACGGTTCCCCAAAATTTGTCTTTACGACCAAATTGTCTATATAACCGAAACTGCAAAGTTCGACACCCAAGTGGTCCCCCCCTTGCGCCCACCAAATGTGAAAATTGCACCAAAATAATACAGTAAAAAGTAAATGATGGGAAGCGGGAACAAATACAAGAGATTCCACTTAACACAACATGGCGTAGAAGTTTGGGTGTAGCGTGGGTTTTATATGAAAAGCAAGCGGCTGGCTGTTGAGCAACAAAGAAACATTCATCTGCAATTTCTGCTGTCATATTTTTAAAACTTCAGTTTTCTTTACGACTGATGCGTCGCATTGAGTGTTGTTTCTGACCTGAACTTCAGTTGTAATACGAACCCGAACCGAACATTATTTAGGTTCGGTTCTAGTTTTCAAACGTTCGCACACCCCTTCTTACTAGTAACTGTTCGACTTTGAAACTAACTGCATGCTATTTAAAATTTTTTACGGTTCAATTAGAAAACATTTAAACGTCAAACTCCACCATTCGCGCACTCCCAGTGTACAGTTACAGATGAACGGTGCTTACCAAGTTTCTCTGCAGCGTACTGCTGTGTAACTTGCAACAGCGCAGGACCGTACTTCTCGAAATTAGCCTTCGTCACATGAGAGATCTTGAGCATTTCTTCTGCTGACTCTGGCATCGTCTGCGACATCGCGCGGATTGCCTGCAAAGCACGCATGATTCCACACATGCTGTAACTGACAGGCCAAACTACCAAATTCAGTAAATACCCTCGTATCTTTGTCCATTTAAAACTGATGCTGTATACACGTTGCAAGACAGATTGATGCGTACTATTGGGCTATATCCAAGCATAGACATCACCTCCGACACCGTCAAGGGTAGGATGCTAACTTCGGAATAACGTGCACTTCTGACCTTGAACCACTTGTCAACACCCACACAGGGAAGGACACACAGCAGTGTACACTACTGTGCCTGCCAACTTGTGCACACTTTGACGTCGCTAAACAATGAGACAATGGCTGCAAAAGTCTGCAGTGTGCTATTACCAACTTTTACAGGAGAGAGCTAGCTGTCTTAACAAGAAAATTTTATTCTGTGATTTGTTTTTGTTCTGTGCTTTCACACATGATATGGGTTAAACCTAAGGAAGTTGCACTTTCTTGGTTCACCTGTATATTCTGTTCGTGGTATCTTCACACTTTTGTGAATCAAACCTTTGAAAAATCTCCCAGTGTACGACATGTTTAGTAGTTTCCGAGATATGCAATGTCTCGCAGTAGTTTTATACTTCTGTAAACATAAAAGTATCTCATTTTTGGTTAAACAGAACTTTTACTTATACATATCATATCTATAATTTATAATATTTCATTTATAACTAATATCAATAGAGAGAAAATTGGTTTTTTGGTGATGCCTAGTAAGAAATAATTCTCATGCAAAATATTACTAAGCAGAGTGCGCACAAATGTGCTGCATTGTCCCTTTGGTTTAATTTGNAGAAATAATTCTCATGCAAAATATTACTAAGCAGAGTGCGCACAAATGTGCTGCATTGTCCCTTTGGTTTAATTTGTTAGACTTAGTTAAACTGCTTGCATGAGGTAGAGGACAGCCTAAAGTACAATCCATTAAAGTTGGAAGTTACAATGAATGGACTACGTATGTTCTTACCATGCAGCATATTTAACTTAAAAATTTTCCCATTGAAAGAATTTTAACCCCCATTTAACTATTTAAGAAAAAATACTGACTGCAAATTTTTATACTAAAAAAATAAGGTGTTTCCTGACATTCTGAAAGTCGAAATTGAAATAAAATTTATATTTTAATAAATTCAGTGAACTATGTAAATAAAACCAATATGCAAATATACAACACTGACCAGAATTCATGTGCCAAATTCCGGGAGGTAATTCCATATGGAAAATAAGGTGGGGTATACATTGACAAACATTATAGTGTGGTGAATATTAAGGGAGATATACCCCACCTTATTTTTCATTAGGAATGACCTCCTGAAGTTTGAATTCTGGTCAACACTGCATAATAAAACAGGATCCTCTTTGACATGAATTATTAAATAGGCGCAGAAAGCAGTGCAGAACCAAGATACTATTCCACGCTCCTGGTGCAGTTAAGGCAAACCCTTTCATATATNTAGGCGCAGAAAGCAGTGCAGAACCAAGATACTATTCCACGCTCCTGGTGCAGTTAAGGCAAACCCTTTCATATAGGCCTATGTCACTTCCTCCTCTACCTTAAAGCAACTATGTCACTTCCTCCTCTACCTTAAAGCAACTGTGTCACTTCCTCCTCTACCTTAAAGCAGCTGCGCTACCTCCGGATATTTGAAAAACATGTTTTAACATGCAAGATGTTCACTAGTAGACTAATATATATTGTTTAAAAATGCTACAATTCCCAACATTAGTTGTATACTATGTGCAATTTCATATATGCATGATTTTGGGAGAGGCAGGGTATTTCACAAAGATAAAATACCATTAGAGCCAAATCACATAGCAGCCTGACCACCTGGCAGTTGTGTCCTACAACTCGCAGTCTGATGAAGCTGGCTTAGCCAGCAAAATGCTGCGATCGCACAACCGTGTGAAGAATGTGTTTTCCTTCTTCGTGTGTGTGTGTGCGCGCGCCAGTCAACAAGTACTAGACTGCAAGTACTTGAATACCTGTTCTTTTATATATTTTTGGTAGCCTAGCGGCCTACTTGTAATCTTGACTACTGATTGCCAGTAAGCATTCCACAATACAGAGTGGAAAACTTGACAAGTTGTTAACATTTTCGTTAAATGTTCAATATGACCAAGAATGATTTAAATTATTTTTCATTTTAGTTACAGTTTCTCGACTTTCAAGCTCTTAATTTTTAATTTTTGTTTTGTGGAATAAAAAGTGACATCCACAGTCCTACTTTGGACCCGGCGAACTCCCACCTGCACATTCATGACAGAGTGTGCGTTGATGGCGAGGGCGTCCGCGATGCCGCGACACACGTCCATGAGGTCACCGTAGCACTTCTCCTGTAGCTCCTGCAGTCGCTGCACGAAGGGGCTGTCTGCCTCCAGCGGCTGCTTGGCGGCCACCACCTCCTGCCGGTTCCTAGTGCTGCCGCGCATCGGGAAGCTCAGCTGCGCAACACACGTGCCCACGCGACTCCTTTACACGTTCATTGCGCTGTCCGATGGCAGCCCGGAGCCACTGCTACTATACAACTTTCATGCCCATTAAAATTAAATTGCACGCATCCCCACCTGGTCTTCATGACATAGTGCAAAGGCCAACCATTATGTTAATAATAAAATCTAATTAAATGTTTGTGATCTTTGTAACAGTGAAATTTTTATCGTAAGTCTGTTACTATATATTTGCTACCCATACACAAAGTACAAACACACACAGCATATAAACATGGGAAGTCGAGCCACCCTTACCTTGAAACACAAACCCATCAGTGACTCAACTTCCACTATTCCAGACAGCAGAGAGTGTAGATTTTGCTTTCCATTCTGTGAACCCTGAGAGGGTCACATGCCGCCCTGCTGTGAAAGCAGCTACTTCCAGCTCGACGCGAGTTGAAGGAAAAAAAGAAAGGCAGTGGAGGAACACAGACTGTGGTAACATTAATAAAAAAAGGGGGGTGGTAGGGGGCAAATTGGTTGCCTTTTATAAAAATATTTTGTAGATTCAAGTGTGAGTATCTGTGTGTGTTGTTGACTGTGATTTCTGAAAATGTGTCGGCATTGGACACTGGGGGTTCCTTTGGGGCAATGGGATCTGATCCTACTTCATATTTTGTGTAAACAACTGGACCCCAAACTGCAGGTTCTAAACTTCCCAAACTGGACGACTTTGTTTCCTTTTTTGAGAAGCATTGTAGAGCCCAAGAGAGGGTTGGTTTGTCTCAACTAAAGGGTTCCGAGTCCCAGGCTTGTTCCTCTAGTCATAAGGCGCCTGCTACGTAGCTGCCTAAACAATAACCTCCCAACCCTAGCAAGCATCAGTCATGCATCACGCCCCTTGTAGAAGTGTCCCGATTTCCATCAGTTGTCACCCCAAGATCGGTATGCCATCGTGAAAAAGCAGAAGCTGTGTTCAAATTGCCTTAATAAGTCTCATCAAGCAAAGAATTGTCCTGCCATGTCACACCTGCGGTAGTAAACATCACACTCTGCTGCACTTTGAACCTAAATCTAAGGATCAAGGTCCAGGATCTGATGCTGTGCCACCATCTGAGGAGACTACAACTACACTTTCAGCGATCAAGTCTGCTGTGGTTAAGTCTGATAAAACTGTGCTATTGTCAACTGCCCAAGTAGACGTTCTCGATTCAACGGGTAGTCCACGTGTGGTTCGGGCGCTGTTGGACACAGCGAGCCAAGCCAGTTTTATCACAGAAGGATGCATGCAAAAATTGCATTTGAGATGCAACAAGGTACATTTGCCGATTCATGGACTAACTAACACTCCGGTCGATGTGGCAAGAGCCAATGCATCTATCGTTGTTGTGCCAGGAGGCTGTGAAAGACCCCAATTTGCTCTTGATGTCTTTATATTACCATGCATTACTGGTAATTTTCCTAGTGTCAAACTGTCCTCTGAAGTTCATAGTGCTGTGTATAGCCTCAAACTAACAGAATTGATTACCGGAGGGAAGATTAAGGGCCCACCAGTTGCTCTAGGGTCTGTGTTTGGGTGGGTTCTTATGGTGAAGGTGGCATCTGAATCTGTTTTTTTTCTCCTGCCAAGTCCTTCTGTACATCTCTCCTCACTTCCGTCCCTCCTCTGGAGGAAGTCATGAGAAAATTCTGGGAAGTTGAAGTGTTTCCGATCCCCAACATAAGTTGCCTGAAGAGGTTCTTTGTGAAGGAATATTTGTCGATACTTTAACTCGAAATGACCTCTTGCTTACAGGTCCCAAGTTGCAACGAGAGATTGTGGATGTTGTGTTGAACTTCCGATTGCATACAGTTGTGTTTTTTTACTGCTGATATCAAGCAAATGTATCAACAATTTGTGGTTCACACTGATCATCAGGTCTATCAACGCATTGTATGGCGGTTTTGTGACACTGATCCAGTCGAGGATATTTTCGTTTGAAAACAGTCACATATGGGGTATCATCTGCACCTTTCCTAGCTATTCGCACATTGCAGCAGTTGGATAAGAATGAATCAGCCAATTTCCCTAATGCTTTCACACACTTACATTGATGACATTGTCACAGGTTCTCATTCTGTTGCGTCAGCACTGGCCCTTCAAAGGGAGCTAATTTATTGTCTTGCTAAGGGTGGATTTAAGCTGCGGAAGTTCATAAGCAATCACCCTTCCCTACTTGATGGCTTCCTGTGGATGATGTTGAGATGCCACAATCATTCAGCCTCCACTCTCTGCTCCTCTCTTCCTCACCACTCTCTGCTCCTCTTCACTCTCTCCTCCTCCCTCCCTCTGTCATTACACTCTGCTCCTCTCTTTTTTTTCTTCACTCTGCTCTTTCTCAGCACTCTCTGTTCTTATCTTTCTCTCCATTCTCTGCTCCTCTCTTTATCCTCTCCCTCAATTAACTCTCTTCTCTCTTTCCAACTCTCCTTTCTCTTAAACCTTTACAGTTTGACAACCACGCACCTCTCTTCTTCCTCCCCCTCCTCTACAACATGACATTGGCTTCCCAAAGGAGTGTGTGTGACTGCAGGTGTTGATAACATTTTCAATGTTTGTCTTTATTTTTTCATGTCATCACTCAAACGTCTTCATACCTGACCAGCCATTATTCCCAACTGTGTTAAATTGGACTTGTACTATAATCTGACCAACTTGTACATTAGGGACAAGATGTAGGGGAAAGGCAGTGGGCATTGTTCCGACACAATCCTCGGCTCTCAGGACATTGTTGTTACGAGCCGTCCAAATCTCTCAACTCAACTCAACTCAACTCAACTATAACACATTCCAAAACAGAGTGTTAGAAATTCCACTCTTCTACAACACTGTCTGTGTTTAAGGCTAACTATCCCAATAAGTAACTTACACACTAATACTCTACTACAAATGAAGACAGAGTGAAGGTGTGATGCGAAATTTGTCGAGAAGTTACCTGCACCTGGCCGGACAGTAACTGCTGACCTTTGACGCCCACCTTCACGTACGCAACTGCAATGTCATCACGGGTCACTATCATGTCCTCCTGCAGGTACTCCTCTATTGTCAGCTTTCGCATTAGGCGCTCGACGTCAGCACGCAGCCAGTCCTTGCCACGCCCGTGCAATGTGTGGCGGTTGTGTCCTAATTAACAGAAACAACTTAAGCTTTCCATTTGAAATTAAAAATGGAAAGCTTAGTGCAAAGAAGCCAAATACACAGTAGCATGTTGGCAAATGCATATAAGAGCAACATCTGATAATAATGCTGTGGACATCTAACATGAAAAATTGTATAGCACTTTTCACGTAGTCAGTAGACGGTATAGGCATTACGACATAATCATCAATAAATTCCACAATCATCTCAAGTNTTTAGTGCAAAGAAGCCAAATACACAGTAGCATGTTGGCAAATGCATATAAAAGTAACATCTGATAATAATGCTGTGGACATCTAACATGAAAAATTGTATAGCACTTTTCACGTAGTCAGTAGACAGTATAGGCATTACGACATAATCATCAATAAATTCCACAATCATCTCAAGTATACTAATAATTAGGGATATACCAATTTTTCTCGATTCCGATGCTTGATACCTATGCAGAAAATCTACCTCAATCCCAATTACAATTCCAAAAAGATTTTGTCAATAATATCTGTTGAATTTAAAAAAAAATTAAAAATGGAGAACAGTTTTACAAGTTTTTGTTCATAAAGACCAACATTCTCAGTCTCTCAGGGTCCAACCTATTACGTTTACTATCACATATTACACCAGCTGTGTTGAACAGTCTTTCCCTGTGTTGTTTTGATTGATAACTTTTTATTGTTTATATTAACATTTTTAACTAGTTGAAAGAANTAAAAAAAATTAAAAATGGAGAACAGTTTTACAAGTTTTTGTTCATAAAGACCAACATTCTCAGTCTCTCAGGGTCCAACCTATTACGTTTACTATCACATATTACACCAGCTGTGCTGAACAGTCTTTCCCTGTGTTGTTTTGATTGATAACTTTTTATTGTTTATATTAACATTTTTAACTAGTTGAAAGAAAAATGTCCTTACAAAAGCATGTCTTTGGTGTGGAAACGTTGCGTGGCAAATCACTTTCATGAAAATATGGCACCACTGCTGCCTACTGTTTACACTCCGCAGTCCGCACATTACTAACATGGTTGCCAACATGCAAAATGTGGTGCTTTCCCACACAATAAATGCGTTTTGCACCCCTTTGTAAATAAATCAGTTTCCATCTCACATATATGCAGTTTAACGGTTGCTTTAATATGTAGGCGTTTCTACGTGGTGTGTAATTTACAACGTCAAATTCTGCATTGGAACAATTCCTGGTTACAGTGCGTAACGAGTTTAGTACGCCATGGCTACGTGGTAAAATGGTAAAAGCAGATGGCCGTGAGTGAGAGTGCGTTGAATATTAACTTAGTTTTATCATATATTTGTTAAGTGTGGATCTGTAGACCATGATTTTATGGCAATCTCATATAATGTGAACCTATTGTCTCGTGTTTCATTTACAACACACCATCTTCGTTGTCCGTGGGTCGGTGCAGTGATAAGCAAGTATGTAATTGGAAAATTAAAGAAAAACCTCTATAACTGTTGAAAACTTAATAGGGTTTAGTGTTTTAAGGGCTCATGAAAATATAGGCCGTTTATAAGATATGTTAGAAAATTTGTAGCTAGACTTGTTAACAGTTTAAGTATGGTTGCCTAATAGATTGTGTAGTGTCGTTTGTATTGAAGATATGAATATTATTTTAATTCTTTCATAGTCGAACCATCACTGNTGCCATAGCTACGTGGTAAAACGGTAAAAGCAGATGGCCGTGAGTGAGAGTGCGTTGAAAATTAACTTAGTTTTATCATACATTTGTTAAGTGTGGATCTGTAGACCATGATTTTATGGCAATCTCATATAATGTGATACCTATTGTCTCGTGTTTCATTTACAACACACCATCTTCGTTGTCCGTGGGTCGGTGCAGTGATAAGCAAGTATGTAATTGGAAAATTAAAGAAAAACCCCTATAACTGTTGAAAACTTAATAGGGTTTAGTGTTTTAAGGGCTCATGAAAATATAGGCAGTTTATAAGATATGTTAGAAAATTTGTAGCTAGACTTGTTAACAGTTTAAGTATGGTTACCTAATAGATTGTGTAGTGTCGTTTGTATTGAAGATATGAATATTATTTTAATTCTTTCATAGTCGAACCATCACTNCCTAATAGATTGTGTAGTGTCGTTTGTATTGAAGATATGAATATTATTTTAATTCTTTCATAGTCGAACCATCACTGAATGCAATTTTTAGTGACTGGAATAAATAATTTTTACGACGGATAATAAAAAAAAATATTCGAAAATTGATAGTAGCCGACATTTTCGACTTTAATTAAATAGAAATTTTGCCGGGACCAGGAAAAGTATATGTTAATTCCGGTCACTGTCAATCAACACGAGTTTGGTACAGGTTCAGCCTATGTGGAAAACCAAAAACCTGTTGCTGTGCAACATAAAATCAAAAATTCATGTGAAAGTAGACACGGATTTATAAAAATTAACCGTTCGATCCTTGATACCTGTAATAATCGAGGGTAACGAGGTATCCAGGAATCAATTTTGACATCCCTACTCAAAATACATCTGCTATCTTTGTCAGCATCGTGTTTTCAAAATTTCCCATGTTCCTACCACTGCATGTGAAACTAGCTTGTCTATCAGCACCTTCTCACCTCGTCAGTTACTCTTAGTGGGATTTGCTGTTGGAGGGTGGTCGTCGCTTGTATGGGGATTTTCCTGGTGCCTAAGTTGTTGGCTTTGGCCACATTAATAATTGGACGTTGAGNGTGGTCGTCGCTTGTATGGGGATTTTCCTGGTGCCTAAGTTGTTGGCTTTGGCCACATTAATAATTGGACGTTGAACTTTGGGTGACGCACAGGCGAGCGATGGGCGAGTGGGTGTCATGGTTGGAATGTAAGCTGGTGTGACTAAGGGCTCTAACTGCCTTGGTAACGTTAACTGGCCAGACGCAGGTTGGTGTCTTCTTCGGCAGCGTGGGTGACAGCGGAGATACTGCGTGTGATACGTGCCAGAGGAGGTTACAAGTGAAGTTTGCTGAGCTGGTGGTTGACCCTCTTTGACGTGCAGCCTTCTCTTTCTTCCAGAAGTATGCCTGGTTGTCAACTGCGCCACTTTCCGTTCGTACCCCAGTCTGAGCTAACTCTAACTTAGCAGTTTTGCCCCGCCCAGCCCTATAATGAGGCATAAGGTGGTGGGGGTAACCAATTACGTTGATAGTAGGTGGCCAGTAAGGGGTAGCCACAGCCTGATGGAATGAGGGATGCAGAGGTCAGGTGAGGTGGGAGGCCTGTACTACTGGTCTTCAACTCAGAGACTTGGTGCGTGGAACGTCGCGATCTGACCCAAGTTCCAAGCTGGAGGTTACAGCAGACGGCAAAGGGCATCAACTCCCGTGGCTCCTTGGAGTGCGGAACGTCACGTCTGACCCAGGTGTCACGTAGAGCAGGACTCCTGTTGGCAGTTGGGCTATCGTTTCCAAGCCAGAAACCTGGCAAGCAGAACGTCGCAGTCTGACCCAGGCACTTACAGGAAGGTCTGTAGTCCAAGAGACAACTGCTCTAATGAGGCCCAGGAAGGCAAGCTTCCTAAGCTGCCCTTCAAGACAGCTATCAATAGTAGGGAAAGGGAGCAAGGCGTCGGCTTGTGGCTAACCCTAGAAGAGTCTTACTAGAACAGCTGACGAACCGGAAAGAGAAAGGACAAGGTGTGGGAATACAGAGAGCTGGAGAGACAACTCGACCAAGTCCGATTTATGCCCGTTTTATTGATTGCTCAATTAAAACACACTTAAACCAGCCTGTACCCTCATTGAGGCCTGAAGGGCTGGTTCTAAGTTGCCAACTGGTATAGTTACCTATGTCTCTGGATTATGCGGCAGCATGGGGGGCGAGGGCAACCCCAAGACTGCGGTACTCGCACTCGTGATAGCTGAGAGTAAGCTACAAGGTAACTGGAAGCACAGGGGCTTCGGCATGCTGACGGGCAGCGAGGCAGTGTCGTGCAGAGCAGAGCTCTCGACTGAACAGCGTAAGACTGATGTGACTTGGATAAGTCGGTAGTACTTCGAGCAGCGTGACATTCTGCGAAGGCGAGAAGTGAAGTCTGGTGGCTCTCAGGCCGCGTGACACTGGCCAAGTGGACTGGTGCGAGACAGCCTTGAACCGAGGACTACAGATCCTATTTATACTCTGTTAACAGGGCCAGCGCGGGGGTTGCAAGGTGTGGAGAGAGAGAGACGTGAAGGAGAGAAGAGAGCAACTGAGAGCGGAGACTTCCCCTCATGCGCCAGGCGCTGGAAGGGTAAGCGGCGACGTGATGCGAAGCGTGTTGCAGCGCAGTAGGCGGCAACAGCCGGGCGAAACACCCTGGCTTGGAAGGCGTCCTGTGACGTGTACGGCTTAATGGCTCTTCTTAGGAGGGACCGCAGCTATGGCGAGGCAAGATAAGTGAATGACATCGCTCGTAGCATGCCAACCTTCAAAATATTCTACTCTTTGTGTTGCATAAGTGAACAACTGTGATGCTGTAAAGTCAACCAGTCACACTGAATATATAACTGCAGTGTGGTGGTTGCGGTTTTTGTCATGTATTGCTGTGTTTGGCGGGACTATGTAACTCCAGCATAACACACACCAAACACGGTTAAGCGAACTACGAGTAAATTTCATTTTAAAATTCTAGGTGATGAAATTACCAGATCCTAACATTATTATCCTCATCATTATCATCTGTGCTGTATCCAGCCTCTGGCCGGGTCAGCACAGCAAACTGTCTCCATCTCTTCCTATCTCTTTACCACTTTTCCTCCTTGATATTGCTCCAGATCCCAACACAGCTAATCAGTTCCACTACAAAATAGCACAGTATGTATCTACTTGCTAAAGCCACAAACTGAGTCAAGGGGACACCGTATGGTCTATTACCAGCTTCTTTGATCTTCTTCGAGTCGCTGCCCTTGAAGATATCGACAAAGTGCAGCAGAGTGAAGTTGTTGGACCAGCGTTGTTGACCTGCCTTCCCACACAAGTCCATCACGCATTTCACTACGGCCTTGCAGTCCTCCGTCACATCCACCAATTTGAAGTCATTCTGCGAAACCACCGACCAACCATGCACTCATACATAGGTAAAGACAGCATTTACAAAAATAGAATTATTTCTCATACAATTGCTATAATACCATATTTCTCCACTGCTGATAGAACAANCAATTTGAAGTCATTCTGCGAAACCACCGACCAACCATGCACTCATACATAGGTAAAGACAGCATTTACAAAAATATAATTATTTCTCATACAATTGCTATAATACCATATTTCTCCACTGCTGATAGAGCTAGTATGCTACCAGTGAAGTAGAATTAAATTCCACTGCTACAGACCAAGAAAGCCCATCAAGATTTCTCGCGATACATACTATTGACTTCACACAAGTGTCCATTACAAACACACTAATACTTTATACTTTTTACATCACTTGACAAAAATGTATTAAGTGTGAGAGAGCTTGAATAGAGGGGGGGAAAAAAAGTGTGAGAGTGGGATAGAAAGAGTGACAGAGAGGGGAAGAAATGGGAAAAGAGAGGAACAGGTTGAGAGAGGTAAAGGAGAGAGAGGGGAAATGAGAGAGGAGTGGGGGAGGGAAAGAGCTAGAGCTAGGAAATGGGAGAGAGAACAAGAAGGGAGAGGGGGAGAGGGAAAGATAATGGAGAGGAGGGAAGAAGGAAGAGGGGGAAGAAGGGAGAGGGGAAGAAGGGAGAGATGGAAAGAAGGGAGAGATGGAAAGATGGGAGAGATGGAAAGAAGGAAGAGAGGGAAAGATAAGAGAGAGCGAGAGAGGAAGAAGGGCGGTGGAGAAGGGAGAGGGGGAAGAAGGGAGATGGGGAAGAAGGGAGAGATGGAAAGAAGGTAGAGAGGGGGAGAAGGGCAGGAGGGGTGAAAAGAGGGACGGGGAGAGGAAAGAGTAAATGAAAGGGGAAGGGGAAAAGGAAAGGGGGAGAGAAGAGGGTAGAGAGGAGTTGGGAGAGGAGAGAAGAGGGTAGAGAGGAGTTGGGAGAGGAGAGAAGAGGGGTAACAAAGGGAGAGAAGAGAGGAGCAGAAGCGAGGTGGGAAAGAGTGGGAGAGAGAAAGATAAATAAGGAACGAAGAGGGGGGAAGATATGTGGAAGAAAATAGTGTGGCGGAGAAGAAAGGGGGAGAGGGAAAGATAGAAAAGGGCAGGAGAGAAAAGGGAGAGGAGGAGAGATGAGAGAAAGGGGAGAGTGGGGAGAGATGTGAGAAGGGGAGAGTGGGGAGAGTTGAGCGAAGGGGGAGAGTAGGGAGAGATGAGAGATGACAGAAGGGGGAGAGAGGTGGAGAGAGAGGTGGAGAGAGTGAGGTGGAGAGAGTGGTAAGAAGAGAGGGGTATGGAGAGAGGAGGAAGGAAATGGGATGGGGAGTGAAAGATATATAAATATCAAACTATAGGTTATGTATATGCTTCTAGAGTATAATTTTATTCTCGAGTCATCTGCCTATTAAAATAAATAAATATTTAATGTAAATAATCATGTTGGTTTAACACCAGTGCCAATTAAACATGAACCACACGTGAAAAACGCACTTTGAACATAATACAGTAGAGCACCCCTTAACCGGAATTCCCTCGAACGGAACTCCCCTTATCCGGAACTAATTTTCCAAAAAAAAAAAA
>NQII01002757.1:124129-144770 GCA_002778355.1 Clitarchus hookeri
CAGGGGGGAGGGGTGGTGGTGGTTGAAAGGAAGCACGCCCAGCGAGAGGGTGAAAGAAAAAAGAGAAAAGAAGTGCGCAAGCCGAAAGGCGGCTAGAGGTGATACAAAACAGAACAGTCGAAGACAGGCAGGCTGAAGTATGCTGCGACCCATACACGTTTAAAACACGTGATGAGCTATTCATTTATTATTTTTTTGACTTCCTTAGAAACTAAGCTAAAACATTAGAACGTATTGTTCGTTGACAAAATTCTGAACATGGTTAGGGGGGGAACATTTTTTTATGACAATATCTCGTAAATAACCCGCACCCCGTCAACACAAACAGTAACATGATGTCCAGATCTCGCTTACTCAGGCAGACACGCGCCCCGGGAAGAGATAAGAATCCCCCCTAGAAGGTTGAGAATGAAGGTCATTAACATTGCGCCGGGAGTTTTATGACTCACATTTCATAAACAGAACGTAGTGATTTTTTAATGGTTTTGTAACTTAAGGATAAAACTGATAATTTACACTCACAGATTTCTTAAGTTAAAATTATGTGCCACATATACACAAGTTCAGAATAAAAATGTGTTATTTTTCACACCATCCCACCCTCATTTCCCTCGACCGGAATAGCCCTTCCCCCGACGATTCCGGTTGAGGGGTGCTCTACTGTATTGTAATTTTTTCAAGATTAAAATTGGTTAGTTTCAATATTGTGACAATAGCAATTTTGCAATACATAGTATTTTTGTGAACCATGAACAATCGCACAATTGAGGATCCATTGTAGTTTGTCAGTATTCCTGAAGACAGTAGTTGGGGGTTAGGTGGATGGACACGAGCAGAGGTGATTACCTGCTGCAGACAGTTGTCGCAGGCAGTGGCGTGGTTGACCAAGCACTCTTCCCGGTTGAAGATCTCGCCAAAGTAGTTGAGCTGCTGAGTACGCCGACAGTCTGTGCGATTCTCACAGAACGACACCATGCGCCACAGATTGTCCATGTGGGTCCGTTTAGCTGCAAAGTTCTCCTGGTCAACTGTATAACACACACACGTGTCAAAATAAGCTCACTTCCATCATCCAGCCACCATACACAGTCTAAATGCTTACATTCAACTTGAAACAGCAGANACAGTAGTTGGGGGTTAGGTGGATGGACACGAGCAGACGTGATTACCTGCTGCAGACAGTTGTCGCAGGCAGTGGTGTTGTTGACCAAGCACTCTTCCCTGTTGAAGATCTCGCCAAAGTAGTTGAGCTGCTGAGTACGCCGACAGTCGGTGCGATTCTCACAGAACGACACCATGCGCCACAGATTGTCCATGTGGGTCCGTTTAGCTGCAAAGTTCTCCTGGTCAACTGTATAACACACACACATGTCAAAATAAGCTCACTTCCATCATCCAGCCACCATACACAGTCTAAATGCTTACATTCAACTTGAAACAGCAGAAATTTGTTTAGTCAGACTGAGACACTAAATGTCAGGATAATATGGATATATAGAGAATACAACATTATAGACACACTAATTTTCACATAAAAGCCATTTCTACACATAATCACCATTAGTTTAATGTGACGTGCTGCAGTAGGTAGTAATGAGCACACACATTCATCTCAAACTTATACAATCATGAGTTTGGCTGATGATGTGCACACCACTGCATACGTATTCAAAGGATAGTGATCCTTCCTGCAGAATGAATTAACAACCATATAAAATATAACAATACAGTACATTTAGAAATCGTGAATAATGAGGGCCAGATAAGAAGGTTCACTGCAAAATCTTAAATCATATATAATTTGGTTGATGCATTTGTCTTGGCACGTGACGTCTGGTATTGACGGGGATGTCACAGTAGGGCTAGTTTTAGGTGTATTGGTCACAGACGCTGTTGGCTGTCAAGATTGACATATGGTTTGTTCACTGGAGCCCGGCCGGTATACAACCCGGGGCACATGGTTTGGCGGCTTGGTGCAAAGTTTGGAGTGTGCCGAATGACCTTACGTATTACCGGCCTGCACACCGCAACTGCTTTACCTATGAAGGGCGTTACCCGGGGTAGTTCCTGGCTCTGCATCAGCTGGGGTTGGCTACTGCTGGAGTTCGTGCCCAGGCTCAGAGCAAAGCTGGTGCTGCGGCGGGTGATACAGGTAGAAGCCAGAGGAGGGTTACTGGCTTGGTTGAGGTGGCACCATGGGTTTGCGAGACCCAGTAGAACATTGAGTCCTTTGCGGAGGGCAGCGACAAAGGGATATGGTTCTCCAGCGGTCTTGAATAGGCACTGAAATAAGGAGGGAGGGGGGGGGAGGGAGCTCTGAGATGAGGCCTCTCTCCAACTGTTGGATGGCTTGAGCTCGTTCCCGGGAAGTAATGTTGCAAAGTGCAGTTGGGGCTGAGTTACAACCCAAGTTAAGCTTGGAGTTCGTAGCTGCCTTTCTGATACGCAACCTGGTACCACTCCTACGGGTGTAAGGCATGAGGTAGGTTCTACAGTCGGCCACATGCAAGAGAGGAGCAGGCGACGAAGAACCCTAACTAAGTGCTGAGTCAAGCCGAGGCCGAGCCAACCAGAGTCGTACCCAAGTACTCTAACCAGCGACAGTTCAGTGTAGTGGTTAGAGCGGTGGGTTTACCCTGGGAGTCCGACAACGACGTGAGTATGAACCACGGGTATGGACCTCCAGACCCAGTCTCTCATTCTTTCTTGCGACAGTTCAGCGCAGTGGATGAGTGAATGGACTGAATTTACTGAGTAACCACCTTATAGTTGTGACCTAATGGTTGGAGCTCTACCATACTGCACACCAGGGGCACTGTATGGTTGGTTGTCTAATGTGTATTGTTTTGACATACGTGCACCCAGGTAATGGAGCCCGCAGTCCTACGCTATGTTCGGAAAATAGGTTGGAAATGCCACAGTCTCCTGCTCTTCCCTTGTGGGCTGACATCTACGAAAGTTGGAGTTACAGTCACCCTTATCAATGAGCACTCGGAAGTTAATAGAAGACATGTTAACTCCAAGAGGAATAACACGGTCGCACGTGCTAACTACTAATTTACCCAGAACTGTAACAGAAGTTAACCTACGCAAACCAGGTGAAGGGGACCTGGGTCTGAACTAACAAAGCAGATGCAGCTAGGTAGCTATTATACTGGCTAATCCAAACTAACTCGATGCTTGTTGTTCAGAACGAACTCGGGGTACCACTACCAGAAGGGTACTGGGTGTAGAAAAGGTTTGTTGACTTCTTCGGGGGCTTCTGGTGAAAGTCTTGAAGAGCGTCTGGTAGGTCGCGAAGACATAGGTGTCAGCAGAGAGCTCCAGCCCTGGAAGTGGTGGAGCGAGCTGCTGAGAATGAACTGGCATTCTGCGACTGTGCACGGACATATATTCCAACTGCCCGCAGGCTCTCTGAGGTGCGTGGGTGGCCCGGTGAGCTCCTCTTCCCGTGGGCAAGGAGGAGTTGGCATGACGTCCGATAGTAAGGCGAACTAACTTGGCTGCCTTTGTCCGCGAGTGCCTCTGTATCTAGGGGGCGTGCTGGTAGACTCTGGATGCAAGTTGCTTGAGGTTCACACTCTGCCTGGGTTGCGTGATTCCATGTGCAGATGAGGCGAAGTAGTGTTTATATTTACTTATCAAAGAGCATCACGCGTCAAAAATATACATAATTTATTGAATAGTATAATTTATTATTTGTGTATTTCTTGGGTTGTATAATGGTATCCCAAGAAATATTGGAACAATAATAAAATGGTGGTGCAGTTTTGTCTGCCACAGCACACTAGCAAAGCTCGCAGTCCCTGGACTTGAAAGATAACTTATNTAAAATGGTGGTGCAGTTTTGTCTGCCACAGCACACTAGCAAAGCTCGCAGTCCCTGGACTTGAAAGATAACTTATGCGGAGATTTACAAAAAAACTACGCTGACATTTAGGGTAATAACTGATGGCAATACAGAAATAAGTTTGCAATAGTTTACATTACAGCATGAATGAGTATTTTCACGTTTGTAAATTCTGACAAAACATTTGACAATAAAGTGCTTCTTGCAGTCATAATTTAAAATTAATTTCTTCAAAGAAAAAAAAAAACGATGTAAGGCATGGTACATTGACGATTACATCAATCGGNAAATATACATAATTTATTGAATAGTATAATTTATTATTTGTGTATTTCTTGGGTTGTATAATGGTATCCCAAGAAATATTGGAACAATAATAAAATGGTGGTGCAGTTTTGTCTGCCACAGCACACTAGCAAAGCTCGCAGTCCCTGGACTTGAAAGATAACTTACGCGGAGATTTACAAAAAAACTACGCTGACATTTAGGGTAATAACTGATGGCAATACAGAAATAAGTTTGCAATAGTTTACATTACAGCATGAATGAGTATTTTCACGTTTGTAAATTCTGACAAAACATTTGACAATAAAGTGCTTCTTGCAGCCATAATTTAAAATTAATTTCTTCAAAGAAAAAAAAAACGATGTAAGGCATGGTACATTGACGATTACATCAATCAGAAGCCCATGCATGACTGACTACGAATAACTCTGAAAATCACCAACTCAGAGAAAAGTAAGAAGAGACTTACCAATGCTTGCTCACTACTCTAGCTCCAAGGTAGCAGTGCTGAAGATACTTACACTCGATCATCTTGCGAATGCGATGCATGTCCATGTAGGAGTAGTATAGGATGCAGTCTGCCTTCTCTCCATCACGCCCAGCACGCCCCGCCTCTTGATAGTAGCCCTCTATGCTCTTCGGGAGCGAGTAGTGGATCACGAACCGCACGTCTGGCTTGTCGATACCCATGCCAAAAGCCACAGTCGCGCACACTACCTGCAGCAGAGTGCCACGAAGTGCGTGACAGGCTGTCGCACTTGGTTCCGTTGCTTTTAACTGCAGTTTCTCGAAAATCAATAGCAAACAGTTAAGTGACTGATAAATTAAGGATTAGGATACCGTTAACTGGGGTCACTTGGAACAATTTACAAGAATTTTAGTTCAAATATGTGACAGCCCTGAAGTAGAATTATGCAGTTCCATTACGTTGGTTGTGGGCAGTAATGTATTGTGCATGTTGTTTTATTTTACTCAGAGCTGCCACAGATCAATTCACAGGTTCATTTCTTGTGGGAATATCTGACTGTTGATCTTGGAACTACCTTCTTGATGTTTTATAGTGGATACATCTATTACACAGTAAACAATTCAAATTTTGAGATATTACAATTCTGTGAAATTAGGCTAACTTTCTATCACCTTTTATGCCAATAAATAGACCATTTAATTAATGGTGACATAATCTATTTTTCCAACTTTCAAGAGGTTGTAATGTCGCAGACGTCAGAATTGGCAACTGGAATCACAGCTCGGTTTTACTCACTCGGTACAGAGATGAAACTTAAAAAAAAAAAAGGGTGCCATATTAAAAGGAAATAAAAGAATTCAGTTGTCCGATTATTTCCTTCATATTTTATTTCAAATTAAAACAAACCGTTCCTATTCTTCAATTTATTAATGCAGAGTCACGAACAGTCAGCTTAATGAGGCAGCACAGAACAGTGCTGCAGTGTTCAATAAATGTTCATGTTGCTTAAACCTGCACTGCGAGAAGACAGGAGAGACGTCAGTTCCCTCCTGGCACCCTAGTAACCTCCACATAATTTAGTAGAATATAAAAGTTGGCCGAAAATTAAAGTCAAAAAAGAAAGAACGGTCACGAGTGCTTGCTGATGTGGGCAAAATTTGCCACGCTCGACATGTCTTCTCCGAGAACTGGTTGTCAACTGTTAGCGGAGGGCAGGCGTAACCGGCATATGTCGCCACATGCTGTACCCCCACTCCTCACACCAAGGCGCCCAAAACCTAACCAAATAAGGGCTTGGCATGGTACAGAATCCCTTCGGACACAGTGCAAACCCCCGTCGCAACCAGTTTCCCAACGTCAGCCGAACTGCGTAAGAGTAAAACAATTTAATTTCTGGAACATTCTTGAAAGTAAGAAGTTTACGAAATGCGGTAGCAGCTCTCATCTCCAATTGCTGACACAACCTCAACTGCGACTTTAGAAAAAGCAAACGCAGGACAGATAAACCATGGCCAAAACGTCAAATACTTATAAGCAATTACAATTACTCGAAAAACAAAAGAAAATTAAGCAAATGTCCTGACTAAATTATTATTGACTGCATCATTACAAGGTTTTTATGGTGTTACAGTTTTTAAAGAACAGTTTGTGATATGTACATAGAGTAATATTACTAAACTAAAATTTGGTCAAAAAATTTCAGTCTTGCAGACCAGCAGCAATGAAGTTTTGGCACAGTACTTCTTCCATTCTGTAATTATGTTGATCACTAAAGTATGATGCACATCAAAGGAGACCTAACAATTTTAACTCCTTAACCTGACTGTGGAGGAAAAATCTGAATTGAATAAATCAGCCAATCATTAGCACAGCTCTGTGAAATGAACTTTTATCTCCATGGTTGCAAACCTTCAATATTCTGCTGCAGCTCAAACATATCCATAACCAAAGACTGAATATGATGAGCTACCTTCAGCTTTGTCACTCACCTTCACTTTATCGCTGATCCACTCTGTTTGAACCTTAGAGCGCAGCGTATCCGCCAGCCCTGCATGGTAGGAGAGCGCTTTAATACCATCCCTCTTTAGATCATTCGCAACATTGTCGCACTCCCTGCGAGACAGGCAGTAAACTATTCCTGAACTCCGAGGATACTTTGCCTTGACAAGAGCTATTATCTCCTTTGTAATGCTCTTTCCCTTCTTTGGAACCACACTATATTTCAAGTTTGGGCGATTGAAACTTGAAAGAAACCTGGAATCAAACCCAGATATCACGAATACGAGTCTGCCACTTTGCTTGGTAAATTCGGGGAGGATGATGCCGACATGTGACAGGACTACACGTGACTACAGACTCACCACTTGGGGTTCTTCATGCCCAGCTGGTGCAGAATGTCGGTGCGCACCCGAGGAGTGGCAGTGGCGGTCAGCGCCATCGTTGGGACTTTGGGGAACTTCTGCCGCAGGACGCACAGCTTCTTGTAATCCGGCCTGTTTCACAGTCAAGCTTTCAGTACGGCATACGTAATACTTACATTGCTGCAAGTAAAACTCTGTTAATCATTTTACTGTATACAAAACTTAATGCTGAGCCGATAAGACATTTCTATTCATTCCAATGTTTCCAATCTTTTACAGATATCACTGATAACAAACATTGATATGAAAGGTGAGTACACCTAACACTAAGCCATTTCTTAGTATAAAGTTTTCCTGCAAAAAAAAATAAACAGTATGAGATCTTAACCTAGCAAGTGGGATTTAAGGTAACAAATAAGTCTAATTCAAAGTATTTAATGATTATTACTTGGCCTTTTTCAGTTGTATCTGCAATTATCAGATCACTTGTCAAAAACTATGCATTTGCAGATGCTATATGAAGTTTTGTGTACATTCAGCTGCTAAATGTAAGAACATTCCATGCAAAACTTCTGTTATGCTTTCCCGTTTTCAAAGGGTATAGCCGTAAATAACATTTCAACAGCAGTGACAAACATTATGACATCATAAACATACACTTATCAATGTGAGCGTTCTTTATGGATTGTGAATGCAGTGATGTGGCATGAATGCTAGTTTACTGTCGCAGAATCAGATTAGTAGCGTAAACTTAAGAGGATGTTAACAGAACTACCCGAATGCAAATTCCAGTGAAATCACTTTTTCTAAGAAAATGGACTCAATAGAAATTTCAAGCTATAACACATGTAATTTATATTTCATATGAAAAATTACATGTTTTGGTGGTTGTCACTGCAATTATAAAAAGGAATCATTAGTTTATTTTCATAAAAGCATAATTTTGGGGCATCCTGTTTATATTACGTCATGTTTTTTGTTGGTGGAGAGATTTAGGTTACTCTTAACGAGGTCTTGAGGGCCGATAATGGGGTAATGAGGTGGAAATGGAGCAGCACTGGAATGCAAGAGCGGAGGAAATACGGGATATTATGAATAAACTTACTTCAGTGTTATACGTTAAGGGTAAGTGGTGTGATTTTTTTTAAGGTAACTCCATCAATAAGTAAGCAGGGTGTACTGCAGTATATGCAAACAATGCATTACTTTGTGTTTATAGGGATGTAATTTGTCAATTTTCATATTTTATAAAGTACAGGCTTGTCCTAGCTTTTTAAAAAATATTTCTTTGTAATTGCATAATACATAATTGCATTATTGAAATTACTAATGGTGCCATAATTTCACAGGGCCCACATTGTAAAGGTTTAAAAATAAGACATTCAGAATTACAGTACTTTCATCACTAGTCGAGGCTTCATTCATATACAGTCAACCCTCAATTCTAAGACCCCTAGAATAGTGACGCTCTCGAAATAACAACCCTTTTTTGGGAAACCATGAAACAAATTTCCAATAATGACCTTCTCGAAATAACGACCCTTTTCCCGAGAACCGTGAAGGGTCGTACAATCAAAAGTTGACTGTACGTTATGAGATTTTACTGTACATATAGTTTAAGTTAAAATGTGACCTTCGGACAAGTGCTTGCAGCAAGCACAAATTTACAACTTATATGTGGGAAGTTTCTATGCATTGAATATCACGCATACCGGATTTCTGTTGATAGCATTACAAGTGCCAAAATTTAATACATATAATTACACTTGGAATATCAATTTTTACCACTGGTCAAATTTGCAGCAGATTAGTTCTAAATCGGTAAAGTAAATGTCCCTTCATACTAAAAGATTAGTATTGGGTCAGCACAAATAAACAAAACCATAACCACCACCCTTTTTTAAGTATTCTAATTAAGCAGAAATTTTTTAGTTATTTCATAAAAATTCTAAACGGCTGACAGAGGTACAAATGTCCATTACTTTATAACAAAAACCAAATTCAATGCTCCAAGTACAGACAAGGAGAACATAATAATTACCTGAAATCATGGCCCCACTGGGACACGCAATGAGCCTCGTCAATCACAAACCGAGCCAGCTTTTCTCGTTTGTACAGGTTATCAAGAGCATCTCCCAGTTTGTTACTAGCGCTCAGCTTCTCTGGGGTCACGTACAAAAGTTTGATTCCTGCACACAGAGCAGTTAGATCAGTTTACTTTATAAAGCAATACTATTAACTGACAATATAAACAACAAAATAAGAATCAAATACTGTAACACAGTTTAGAAACTTGCATACTACATTTATTGGATTACGTCATCTAAGTATTCTGCCTCCACTTCAAGTATTACTAAAGTGAAACCCCAAAGTAATGAACACGTAGGTAACGAACTCAGCAATCTAAAGTAAAGGTTTTCAGAAATTGTCAAAAATCACAAAAATAAATATGAAAATAATAAAATATCCTTGTTAAAATGGAAGAAATTGCAATGACAACCTAATACATATACATTCATTGGCTCATGGCAATAATACGTAGGTACCCTTACACCATCTGCAGAAACACAAAAAACAAAAATTTAAAATTTAATTAGAACTACGGCAATGGTAATTTGAGTTGGCGTGCCTGGTGAGTTAAACCTTGCACGACACATGACAACAATAAGGGCTGCTTCGTTTATCACCCCTTCCCCCTGCCAAGGCCATCCCTCCCGCAGCGCCCAGCTACCAACCAGCAACGCGTGCATAGCAGCAACACCGGTAGCCAATAACAGTGCGGGTTACAGATCTTCCCTTTCCTTCCCATGAGCACCTTACATCTTGTGAACCTTACATCATTTCTTTAGTCTTTGTGTGCAGTGTTTAACTATGGGATATGTTTTTCAATAGTGATGTTATAACTTCAATTTTCGGCTTTTCTTCTTGGATTTTGCTTACGGATTACGATTGGAATAGACTGCACTGCCTGTAGACAACTTCCTTACGCAATTTTTATTGGAATATGATTTTATTTACAGTTTTGGATTTGTTTTGTGCTTTTTATTGACGACTCCTTTACATTTTTTTGGCTTCGACTATGGATGCGACACATTACATCAATAATAATGGCGTGACAGTAGCGCCCGTTTCTGCTGCGACCCACCTCACTTCTCTATGGCACGTGTCACAGTTTCCCTTGAATAGGTCATGTCCTCCGCACCAGCTGTGTGCATGCGTATGGGCTGACTTCACACGTGCCGCTACGGGCCGTCAGTGTGCGAGACAAATGAAGGCATGATTGCCGTGCAGTGCACAAACCATTGTTTGTTTGTTTATTTCGTTTTAGAGAGGAAGTTGGCCTCTACACTGGATAGAAATGTATCCACACTACGTGTCACTATATTTACGTTTACGGGGAGGTACGAAGAGACCCACAGCCTTGTGGGATGTAATATTTCTATCCGATAAACTTCTGCTTATTGAAATAAATTTGTGTTTTGTTAATAGATCATCCAATATTTTGTACAAAAGGCTTTCGGAAATGGATTTTACATTCATTATAAGGTAAGCAACGCATAATGTTTGAACTTCTTTCTCATTAATGTGAGGTCGTTTATGGTCTTGCTATAGTATATATTTTATTCAGAGAACTTCTTCCTAATTAAATAAATTAAAATTATGCTTATAAATTGTTTAAATTTTGTACGAAAAGGCCTTCAGAAATGGATTTCACACGTGTTAAGATTCAAGCTGTCGCTACTAGGCCACCTGAGTTATACAGGCTGATGGCTAGTAGGGTGCATAGTTCCTATACTTTGGTGCAGACTAAGGGCACCTGTGGTTGTTGCGTAAAGGGGTAAACAAATACTCGTATTCTCCGTTATTTAACACACCAGTATTTTATTTGTCTGAAGGTAACATAGGTATTTACACACACTGGTGAGACTGAGCCCCCCTACAAGTCGTAGGCCTGAAGGGCTATTGGGCGGAATGCTATGTGTCGGGGTAAGGTCGTTTGAATCGAGAAGTTTCTACTTATCTGTGACTGTGGCTTTTGGTGAGTTGTCGTCGTTGGTAGTTGAGGCCTGGTGAGTGGGGTGGCCCTTTTTCAGGCCCTCGGACTAGCTCTCGTTGGCGTGCTGTACTCAGCTGGCTTCTTCCTACGGCTTTGACTGACTCTCTCGGAAGTTCGGGATGGTTTCCCGGGGACTTGAAGTGTGTCTGCGACCTCGGATGGCGTTCCTCGTCGGAGACCTCGCGTCCCCTCTCCTATGTCAACATCTGCCGCGACTCGTCTCGCGCTCTTGACTTCTCCGCATTGAAACTGCCACTACGTTTTGGGAAATGAACTCATAAGTTCTCGGCACTTCTACTTGGTTTGTCTCGGAAATTTACATATGAAGTTTCGGCTGTTCCTGGATTCTCTCCCCGGTGACGTCACAATTGACTTACTGACTGACTGACTGCTTGCCTCGTCGCCATCCGGCGCACGACTACGTCTTCTCGGGGAATGGCATCTCTCGGTATGGGGCTGCCACTCGTTTCCGGGAATTTACTCATAAGTTCTCGGCACTGTTCCCGTCACACGACTGCCTACTCCCGTGTCTCCTTCGCCTCCCGTCTCGGCTGACGACAATTGAGTCGGCCGGAATCCGAATCCCAGCCTCGACTGCCTCACCTGACTGCCGCCTCTCTGCGTGCAATATGTCTGCTTGACTGATTCTCACTGACGCTGGTAGCATCTCCAGACGGCGCTGATCAACTGCCCTTGAACAACTGACTCTCTGCCTCGGCTGCCAAGTGAATATAACTCGTGTCCCGCTATATTCAAGTTAGCTGTCAGCAGTTTCTAGAGAGAGAAATTGGAAAATCCCGTTTAACTTGCGCGTTTTGTGCATGATTTTGCGTCTCGTCAGCAGCTTGTGCGCCCCGACCAGGGCGGAGGGGAGGGTGTTGTAGGACGTCTCGGGATTCCTACGAAGCTGGGTCTGCACTAATTCTTGTCGGGGGCACCCCAGGTGTCCCTCGTTGAGGGCTTATCTGTCAGCTATTTCTCTGGACTTACCCTCTTTCATTCGGCTTTGGTTCTTCCCCGCGTGTCCTTACGCTTCGGGACTGCCCCGTTCCTCTCAAATTTCGGGACATCCCAGAGGGGGACTCCCCGGAAGTTTCGTTGTCAGCTGCCTGCCCTAGCAAACTATAGCAGGGTGTGGAAACAGCGCAATGCCTATCCCATGTACCCGCCACGCGTCAAAGCAGCACACAATGTTTAAACTTTATTTTCGTTAACTACAGATCGTTTATGGTCTTGTGGGCTAGCATTTCATTTGTAAAACATCTGCCTAGTGAATTACTTTAATATTTAATTCAAATAAAAATGTAATTTTGCACCACTGATGATGAAACACTGTCAACGTGAGAAAACATGTTTTTATAACAACTTCTTTGTGCTGGGGTGTTAAATAGGTCAATTTGAATTTAATGAAACAGCAAAATACAGAAAAGATTTTTAGGAACCGTGAAATTTTGTTGAATCAGGGTTCTACTGTATTTTCATTGTTGATATGTATCTTGTGCTTTGATAGTCTTGCCTACACGGGAAGATTGATAATGCGAGAGTGTTTTATTTCATGTTCATTAATGTTTTGGCTCATATTTATTAAGCTGTGTGGACATCTGCACCAAGACAAGCCTGTTGAGGCAGCATATTTTCAATCATGCAATTACAGATAGTTATAAAGAAAGTATTTGTCCAGCAACAAGGGAACACTCTCGTTGGTTAGCGACACATCACATCCCCTGCACGTATAATCATCATCCCAGTATATTCACTTGCACACAACATGCAGAAAAATAATGTACGTCCACCTCCCTTAAACTCCTTGGTTGCTTTGCGTGGCCTTCCTGATTATCAGGTGATTTTCAAACTCGTCCATCAACAAATTTACAAACAAAAGACAATTAGTCTTTCTTCTAAAAATTTTCTTCCACTAAGATTTTTTTTAGCATAGATTTGTCAACACATGACAAGGAGCACTAATATATAATAGTCGAAAATTTCTTATCCAAGATCCTCTTCACAGAGATCTTCCTGCCTTCCTTTCCTGTCCACTCGACAGCGACATTTCCACTTAGCAGATCCTTATAGCTCTGCTTCACGTCTTTAGCAGAAATTCTTCGTTTCACATCATAATTTTGGATTTACAGTAATTAGTGGCAATGTAAGAGTATAGCAAATTTACATTTTATGGGTCGTTTAATATTTTTTGTGCATAATTTTAATTGTGTGTTATCTGCTTGTTGTACAAAGTCGACAACATATTTACAATTTATCAATAAGTTCTTGCCTTTTTGCAACCAGGAAATAACACACAGTGAAAATTTCATACAAAAGTATTAAAGAACTAGTAAATTGTAAATGTTCTACAATCAAACATTCTCAATAATACCTCTGAAACTGAAATTACGACACGAAAACTAAGACTTTCTGCATAATAGGTGAAGCCGAGCCTTAAAACGGCTGCCCGGTGCACGACCAGCCCAAGGGAAAGTACAGAGTTTTACATGTTAATGATTTTAGGCATGTCTCTGCCACCTTTCACAACATCACTTTTTAACATAAACACTTTGTGCATCTTTGCCTGTAGTGTAGTGTAGTGTGTAGTGTAGTGTAGTGCAGTGCAGTGCAGTGTAGTGGAGTGTAGTGTGTAGTGCAGTGTAGTGTGTGGTGGAGTGGAGTGGAGTGGAGTATAGAGTAGAGAAGAGAGTACAGTCACATTCGCACAACACTATTACAAATACATTATCATATGAACTACATATTTAAAATGGAACATCCAGTTCTGGATAATTTATAACTAAACAAACATCTGTGACCTTTTCACGGCCTGATGCTATAATAAAACTACATTTTAACATTTGGCAAATAGGAAAAATCATGGAAATGTAAACAAACCGGAAAGTGGTGAGACAGATAGTTATGAAGCAGCTGTTGTAATAGAATGTGAAAGTACCTGGCTCCCGCTTCACGAGCTCAATGTAGATCGACTGCATGGAGCTCTGATTACCGTCGCCACTCAGATGAGCTGAAGGTATCTGCAGTGAAGGCACACAAGTCAGAAACAGCATGAGAAACATTGGTGGCACGATACGCAAGTGTTTGGACGGCAATACTGAACTGAGTGCATATTTCGTTTGGACGTATGCCGTCATTGCAAAGCTCTGTTGTATGTCGCACAAAACCCAGGACGCAAAAAGTAAATAAACTAACAGGCCAAGATTAGCTTTGTAAACATGTATGTAAATAAAACAAAGAGTATCACACAGACGGAATTGCCAACAAGTCAGATGTCACAGGTGAAACAAAAGAAAAACACAAGTTACCAAATAAAAAAAAGAATGTGGACAGTATATACAGACAGGAACATACTGCACAGTACCACACAATGAAGAGAACACAGATTAATAAAGTGATAAAAAAGATGCATGCAATAGAAAGTGGATACACACAATGAAGAGAACCCAGGTAAGCACAAAAGGCTTCCTCCTATGACAACACAACATTTTTGTTTGATAACTTATTTTGGTTTTTTTTTTCTAATTTCACTTGTGATAACCAAAATAATTCCTTCTGTGGAATGCAGTGCACGTTATTTGATTCTAGTTTGACAGCGCCTACCACTGGATATATTTATCGTCGTCTTTTGTTACGACATTTCCTGGGTTTTGCGCAAGGTACAAGAAAGCTGTGCCGTGGCGCAGGCTCAGAACTACTGTGCATTCAGTCGCTCACCCTCACTGCAACAATCATTCAAGGACCACAAAACTGAACAATCAACCACATTCTGCTACTATCAAAAAATGTATTTTGTTTATTTTTACCCTTTTTTTTTTGTGTGAATTACGTGTGACAAAAAGTACTATAAGGTCTTAAAGTCTCAAAAACTTCAGAATTCCAGTTTCTTTAACAAGAGTACCTTAAATAAATAACACTAAATGAAATGCTGATATAGCATTACAGCAATGTGGTTATTCACTCCTGTGTAGTGTTGTTTACTTCAATTAGTGAACTAAGTTAAACCGCGACATACATATTATGACTATAACATACTGGTTAGTAATGAAGAAACAGCTAAGGGCAGGAGTATGGCAGAAGGGAGAACATTGGAACCAGATTAGAAGAAAGAAAGGTGGAAAAACAGGAGGTGGAGGAGGCAGGGTGATGACTATGACGAGTTAATAATTGGTGGCACAAACACATAGAAGAAAGTGTGTGCCATCCCCCTAACCACACACTTTGACCTTTCACAAATTTTCAACTTTTAAAATTAAATTTTTCAAGGTGCCTCAAAAACGAAGAGAGGTGGTTGCAATAGATTGGGTTACAAAAGTCAAATTCTAGTGTACAATAAACAAGAAGTTATCGATATACACCAAGTACTAGCCTACTTTTCTCTTCATGGAGGCAAATAATTTGATGAAGTTCTTAAAAGGTTAGATGGCAGGTGGGTCTTGCAATACCAGTGAGACAATTACAAATACACCCATGCTTAACCTCAAACTTGAACACAGAATGTCTCATACCGTAAGCTGGCGTGCAACCGACTACATGTTACAGAGATAGGATTCAGAGGATCATCTACGGTGGCAATCAGTCTAAAGTTCTGGTAGACATCAAATAATTACAGGACATCTTTTCTAAAACAAGCATGCAAGACACTTAAATTATGTATGTTTACACAGCCTACTGTTTACTACTTGGTTGCCTAATTTAGTAGGAACTGGTTTATCGTTTCTCGAAATAAGACAAAACTTAATTTATTCATGTGGCATTATCTAAAAAAACGGCGGACAAAAGAGACTCTGTAGACACACATTTGATATGTTTTTTTTATATTACTATATATCCAATTCACCATTACCCACGACTACGTACATCAAACTCGCAGTCTACTAGCATACACAGTAAAGTTGAAATCTGTTACATGGTTTCGTAGATACAAAATGCTAAAATATTTATTTGGTGCCATTTTGAAAGCAAGTGTCTGACCAACTTAAAACATGTCAGCTTAAATGGCCTAAATGGTTCGTGAGATATAATGGTAAAGCATTATTGATCAATTTGCACTATCTTCCAAAATGGCAGTCCAATAGCATTATAGTTATCAAAATTCATTGCTTATATCATGCATGTCCAACATATGAAATATGGTTTAAATTGGTTCAATGTTTCCTGAAATATAACATTGTGTCCTCAATTATAAAACAGCTGCCACTTTAAAAATAAGTACTAGGTGTGAATGAAAACTATAAAAAAGTCAGATGTCTTTTTATTTAATACTACATGTGTACCTCGTTTGGTGAAATTTGATCATTAGGCGTAAAGGTTATTTGGAGGGGACGTGCCGTCCAGACAGACATTGGAGTGATTGCATAAGCCTATCTTTCCTTCGGAAAGTACGCTAAAAATGTTAAAAGTAAGGGAGGGGTGAGCATAATTCGTACTCTAAATACGGACAATTAAGAGCGGTTACTGTGCTCACATCGAGCGAACTGAGTTTCTGCACTTGGTCGAGGATGAGCGACTTGAGCGGAGATATGACGATGGTCACGCCCGGCACCAGCAAGGCCGGCAGCTGGTAACACAGGGACTTCCCGCCACCGGTCGGCATCAGCACGAAGCAGTCGTGGCCGAGCAGCGCTGCGTTGATGGTCTGCAGTTGGTTTGGCCGGAAGGTGTGGAGGCCAAACGTCTGGCGAAACACCTATTGGGCAGGAGCAGCGGCCAGTGAGCTCCCAGAAAACTATACAGCTGCAACTTCATTGAAAAATACACCGGCACAACAATCAGAACTCAAGCAACAAAATGTGTCCCTACATACTACTGCTTGCACAGAAAGTTCACCTTACACCAAAATTGCTTTAATATATGAGTATCTTGCAATAAATTGGACATGTAATAAACACTGGATAATTATTTTACTCCCACTACATATATTTACTGTTTTATTATATTTTATTATATCAACACATGCCCAGGGTAAAAAAAATTTAATACCATTGACTTGCTACCAAAAACCCAAAAAATACTCTCGGTGCTAAACATGGTACTTGTAAAAATAAAAAGTAAAAACAAATGGCAATTAAAAGATAATGATATTATGATGCTTACCCAGTTGACGGATGGTACAAAATTACCACGTTCTATGAATTTTAATATAAGATTATACCAAAGGAAAAAGTGCTAACTAGGCTAGTTTTGAGGTCTCAAGGAAAATATTGGGTGATCAATAATTGAATGTACGACTGATCGAAAGTAATTACGATAAAAGAAAGGAATGTTCTAGTGAAAGACACATTTACGGAATGTTTTACAGCAAAGTTGAAATTTGTGAATAAAGGCTTGAATGAGATTCTTACAATAATATCTAGCAGCACGATATCAAAGCTCCAGCCAGGCAACCAAGCCACAACTCTAATGGGAAAAATTGAAAGCCAAGTGAAACTCTGTAACGTTGGGCGCTACAATTACAGCGCAGACTAAGTTGCTGACTACCTATAACTTATCACTCGACTAGCTCAGAGGTAGTACACGAGAATCTGTACAATGGACGCCAATTACATATGAAATAAAGTCAAGTTCCGGTGTATTTGTTCTATACTTTTATTTATTATTGAAGTGACACAATTCAATCCGAAGTTCTGAATATGCAGAGTACGAAACAAGAACAGATAAATAGACATGGGCAGAACAGAGCCACAGTTGTTTACGAATTATTACTTTTCTTACAAACTGGCCCGAAGAAATAAGAATTGCGGCGACCTCCCACACCGGCGGAGAAATAATATACCNCAAGTTTGCCGATGTGGGGGTTAGCGTCACACCCGACGCGGCCTAGACGACTGACTTCGCTGACTGACTTCAAGGGCGACTGACTTCCAACTGACCTTATCCACTGCTTGAAGGGACACACATGTATTTGTGCTGCCTATCACCCCCCTCTCACCAGATAAGGGCCTGGCCACACACGTTCTCCACACGTTATCGAAATTGAAACTGCATCGTTGAAACTAAAACTGTCAACACAGCCTGAAAGTATCTAAATAATGCTGACGCTTACTAAAACTGAAAACTACGATGTTCGAAACGAAACGGTAAACAGACGCCTGATAAACGTAAGATAGCAAACTTCTGCCGGATAAACAAACTATCACGGTAAAACAAACCACCACGGTTTTAATTTTGAATACGATAAAAATATTACGAAGCTAGGAAAAACGAACAAAAATGAAACACGTGTCCCGAAAAATTAAGAATACTGCGTCATTACACTGCCTTGTGAGTGGATTAACATTGTATGGCACAATGTGTCTCCCTAAGTCCTCATCAAATGCTTCAAGAAATGTTGCCTATATAATGCAACTGATAGTACTTAAGACAAGTTTCATAGGTACAGGAAGTGGTGGAAGCTCGAGGCGGGAAACACAGCGAAGGCAACGAAAGTAAGTAGTAATATCTGTACATATGATGTGGGAAATTAAATTTTTAGCAGATGGAAAATTTATTGTGACAATACAACAAAACTCTATTTTAACATTAATAATTTTTATTTTGTAACTACCTAGAAAACAAAATTACTAAAGTATTTTTTCCCAAGATTATTAATAGAATGTTGCATTTTATTTGGGTAGGCAGTCCAACTTCTATTGTTTAACTGGTTTTTACCTGAAATTAGGCTTTGGAAACTATGCGAGTGTACATACCTGATGAAACATGGATTATATACTTATCTATCCGAGCCAATAAATTACACTACCACATTATAAAAAGCAGTAGCGATCACAAGTGCTTCTAGTTAACACGCAACCACCAACACACTATCAAAAAATAAATAAAAACAGCAGCCGAGCGCACACGACTTTCACCTTGAGCATTTCCTGGGTGTGAGGGTAGTTCATGCCGTCAAACGCCCCCGTAGCCCCGTCATTCTTGATGTTCCTGTGGAACTTTGCCAAGCCAGAGGATGGCGACTGGTCTGTGCTTTGTCTGTTCTGCTGGCCGTCGTCGTGTATGAGGCTGGCGTAGTCCTTTGCATTTTCACAGTCCGCTGACTGCCCCTCTGTAATATACCCACAGCAGTAAGAGACGCATTACAAGGAATGCTGCAAGAATGAATACTGTTGTCAGGTTGGCATTTCAAGTACTGTATGTATTACATTTACAAGTCATCATCCCCCACCAACAGCAAACATGAGCCAGCTCACGATGACAAAAGGGTGAAAACATCTGCCTACGAACTTTTTACCGGTTCTACACACAGCTCTGGTAGAGAAACCTGAAATTTGTAAATGTCTGGTTAACTAATATGCAAGCCATCCACTCCTGCCCTTACAGACATTAACTTGACAACATTATGTCAAAAAATTGACAGTTGAAAAGAACCACAAGAGTAGACAGCCTTCACTATTTTTATATCTGTTTAAACCACAGACATGATGGCCTGCTTTAATTTGCAGGTTTCACTAATAACAAACATACTTGTTTATTACAAACATCAAAACAATTCAACCTGAATGATACAAAATTACATTATATAACTGGATGGCAGAAAATACAATGACATGATATTACTACAAACATACTACTAATTAAAAATATTCTGTAAAAAAAAAAACAAAAAAAATTGACAATTACTTTTATATACAGTAGAACCTCTATATCGAACCCAGATGGATTGAAAGTCAACATCCATGGAACATACTATGTGGTCCCGTTTTTGATTTATCTGCATTTTGTGGCAACACTCATTGAAAGTCCACACGTGCTTAAATTTTATGTCAGTCCCCTAAGAAACTATGAATAGAGAATACACTGTATACGTATTAACATTTCAAATGTGGACCACTTGCTAGCCGGCCCGGTCACATGCTAGCTGACCAACATGAAAGTGACCCACTCATTCCACTCAAATACAGTGGAACCCTGTTATAACATTTTCCTGCTTAATAAGCTGCCTTCTCTTGGTCCACAAACACATTTTCCAATACAAGAATACCCTCTTACAAAGTTTTCCCATAAATAAGGCTGATATTTCTTGGGGCCCTTGAGAAATGTTATACCAGGGTTCCACTGTAACAGTCATTCACTTTGTTTCCATCAAGACCACGTGGCTGACACCATCATCCCTACTATAGCCGAGCGCTCGTTGGCTGGAGGGGAAATGAAGTGTTGTGTAAAGGGACTACTGTTGCCTGCAGAAACTGTTCCCAAAACTTTTCTGGTAAACCATAATGCAGAAAGAGGGAAAGAGTTATACAGTGGTGGGTGTTACGCTCAAGTTAATACAGTACATCACCCAGGTCAACAGATCAAGTTCACGAACTCTTCTTTAGTTTGACGCGTGACGTCGGGTGGCTGACAATGACGTCACTGTCGGGCAAGGTTTTCGTGTGTTGGTCAGAGACATGGGCAATTTAACTGGCTAACGGTTGACTGCTGACATTGCTCTGACTGGTATACGAGATAGGGCGCGTGGCTTGACGGTACTGCACAGTGTCAGTTGTGGGCTTAGCTGTCCTGCGTACTGGTTGGCACACTGGCACAGGTTTACCTGTAGTGGCTGTGGCCCGGGGTAGTACCTTGCTCTGCTACTGGTGCAGCTGCTGTCGGCCGGAGCTGGTGCCCAGTCCTTGGGC
>NQII01002757.1:145043-163677 GCA_002778355.1 Clitarchus hookeri
CTGACCTAATTGACTGCTGACCGGACCCCGACCGGTTAGTAAGATAAGGTGTGGCTTGATGGCACGGTACAAAGTCAGTCGTTGGCTTAGCTGTCCTGTGTACTGATTCGCACACTGCCACGGGTTTACCTGTACTTGATGTGGCCCCAGGGTAGCTCCTTGCTCTGCTGCTGGTGCGGCTGCTGGTGCCCAGTCCTTGGACGGAGGTGCCACTGTGGCTGGCGGTGCTGAAGGGTGCCCGCTGAGGGCTGCTGATCTGGCGTCTCTAGAACCAGGGATTTGCGATACCTAGCGACACGTGGCGTCCTTGACGGAAGTCAGTGACGACCGGGTGCGGTCGGCCGTTTGTCTTGATTGGGGGTTGAAATGAGTGGGAGGTGAGGTGTCTCCAACTGGCGGGTGGCTTGAGCTCATTCCTGGGGGATAAAGCTGCAAAGTGCAGTTGGGGATGGGTTACAGCTCCCGTTGAGTTCGAAGGCAGTCGCTGCCTTCCTAGATAGCCACTTCGCACCACTCCTTTGGGTGTAAGGCATACATACAGGTAGGAACTAAAGTCGGCCTCATGAAAGGAGAGCAGGCGACGATGATCCCTGGCTAGGTGTATAATCAAACCGAGGCCGAGCCAACCAGAGTCGTACCTGAATACTGTCCAACCGGCGACAGTTCAGCACGGTGGTTAGAGCAGTGGGTTTACCCTGGATGTCCGACAATGACGTTGGGTGTGGGTCTAAAGGTGGGCAGACCTTCAGAACCAGTCTATCACTCCTTCCTGCGACAGTTCAGCGCGGTGGATGGAGTGAGTCGACTGGGCTGGTTGACTAGCCGCCTTGTGGGTTGTGTCGCTAGTGGTTGTGGCACTACCGTACTGCACACCAGGTGCACAGTATGGGTGACCGTCTAATGGGTGTGTTTGCGACGTACGTGCGATCGGTCAAGGGAGCCCGCAGTCCTACTCTAGGTTCGGCAATGGGTTGTAAAAGATGCGGGATAACGTGACGATACGTAAAGATGAGGCGAAGTCGTGTTTATAACTATGTCAAATAAGCGTCACGCATCAAGTTACTATGCAAGTTAAAGTGATGTAAAACTATTAAAAAAAACCAGGATTACTCGATCACATGTATAAAAATAAACACTTTATAACGCACCATGGAAAATAAATTTACATTATTTATTTCATGCCTTGTTTGCTTCTGTTGGGTGTGCCAACTGTATAACCTACGAGATGAAAACAAACTGTTACTCACTGGTGTGTGCGGCAGGCGTATCTGGATCTGTTGAGATGTCCTCAAATGCAAAGTGCCTACTTCTAACAACAGAGTCAGGTTCAACAATCTCAACAGACGTGGACTCTGACTGCTTCACACCTGGCGAATTGGCTACTGCAAACAGAAACAGCACCTTACAAATACGGAACGTGCTGCTGTACTTACTCATTTAACACCAAAAATTCAAGAAACATTTAACTACACGTCTAAGTGCACACTTAACAAAATTATATGCAGCACAGGACAGCTGTCTAGAACCAAAGGGAGTGAGTTGGGGGGAGGGGGGGCAAAGGGGCGGTCGCCCCTCCACTTTTCACGGTGGTCCACCACTTGTTCAGTTTGTAGTAAGTGGAACTTATGGTAAATTTCTTACCTCAAACTTTCCCAAATAATTTTTTTGTACAAATGTTATTTTATTCAGAATGTTCAGTCCTTAGCAAACTTTTATAATTCTACCTTAACAAAGAAAATTTCAATAAGTACTGCGATCTCTTAAATATATGTATGGCTTGTGTTGTTTAAATCATGGTATGCATAAAAATAAGGATTACAGTCGTACATAACTTCATGTACCTATTACACACATTGAGAGTGTGTCAGAGAAAGAGACAATTAAAAGGATATGGGTGTTGTTACATCAAGATTGAGACTGCCCCCCCTCCCCCAAACTTCCTAACCCTTCCCAACTGAAAACAATAAGTCAGCATCTATGCCTAAAACAATCTCCAGAATCTTCACCAACAAACTGCTTAATTTTCTGGGATCTCTGCAAGTAGCAACATTAAAGTGAAAACGAGGCTCTTCAGCAAATTCTGAAAACGATCACAACTCACAGCAAATCTCACACTGCAATGAACAGTGAAACTTATTTAATAATAGCCTCAAAGGACCTGATTTGTTGTANTTCTGAAAACGATCACAACTCACAGCAAATCTCACACTGCAATGAACAGTGAAACTTATTTAATAATAGCCTCAAAAGACCTGATTTGTTGCAGTTTGTAATAATGAGGTTTGTCCTAACATTTGTCGGTAATAATTACAAAAGATCTCAAAAAATTAAAAATGCTGATGCTGTGATACAGCATATTGGAAATTAATACATTCTTATCACCAGCATACTTATTTTTTACCAGTGACTTGATATTACATTGTAAAAAAAATCAACATTTATTTTATCAAGCATACAATTAACATTAAATTCTCTATCTCACTCCAAGGGGAAATAAGATAACTTTGAATTAATGAGAACTTTGTATTTAAGAAGGTTTTTATTAACGAGGCTTTACTGTATAGACTCACCTGGACGTGATGTAGAACGTGGCTGGTACCGGAAGTTCCCGAGGCCACAGCTCGACCCACCGGCCGGCTTCACCAAATCATTATGGCCGAGAGATGCGGTCGAGGAGACGGCAGAGCCTACGAAATGCTCTCCACCTCTCAGCAGGCTGGGAATGGGAGACGGCAGCGAGTCTCTGCGAGGCAATGTTCCCGCAAGCGAGGCAGGACACGGCGAACTGCTGGCAGGTGGAGCAGGTGCCGGGGAAGCACCTTCTCCCAGAACAGAAGGCTTCTTGAAGATGAACTTGGAATTTTTGACAGTTTTCGTGGCACACTGTTCATTCATTTGGTTACTCGTGACTGAGATAGCACTCGTCCCACGTAGATAGTCATTTGCCATAGATGTTGGTACGCTATTGTCACCGAAACTACCGCTACCAACACTGGTGTCATCATCAACAGCAACTGCATCTTCAGAATAATCACAAATTTTTGAGTAAAATTTACTGTTCGGTGATGAAAATTCTGTGCTCACTCTAACATCGGACGACACACTATCACATCTATTTTTACTATGATCATTAAAGAAGCTATTTTTATCCCGGTGGCAGATGCCTGCAGAATCATAATCCTCAATATCAACGTCCATTTTAGAATCATTATGTTGCATGAGAAAGCTTTCTGAAAACGAGCTAATATTACGTGGAACCACTGGTCTTTTTTCTTTGCGATTGTTGCGAACTGAAAATGTTGGAGTCCCGGCGAGAGATTTCCTCTGCAGAACCGTTTCCGTCAGCTTCATCTTGGCCCCCACCCTGCGGCGCAGAGCTCTCAGCCTCATGAATACGCTCGCACTGAAGCCCGGCAGTAGCTGCAGTAGCTGCAGCGGAACTGCTTCAAACGCTGCGCACATCTTCTCGAGGATCTGCACGTTCGCCTCCTTCAAGAAACCTATGTTCTCCCGCAACACTTCTTCCGCTGTCTACCAACGAGAAATTGAAATTATGTACCATGTACCAAGTGCATTACTACGTACATACACACAGTCACAAAAACACACACTTCTAAAGTATGAATTTAATGCCTATTATTAACACAATGCAGGGCTGAATATAGCTATAAATTTCCCTACATTAGCAAACAGAAATTAAACTGAGAAATACATATGTAATGACCATAATCCACTGATGAAATGGTGGATTTTTAAAATGAAATGAAAATCACATTGAACAAATTTTCCAAACTGGTGTGTGCGATGTATGTTACTACTGTCTGGAGCTCCCAGAATGTGATGCCCTGGAATACAAGCACAGTACCAACGACACCCTGGAATACATGCACAGTAGCAGTGATGCCCTGGAATACAANCAAGCACAGTACCAACGACACCCTGGAATACATGCACAGTAGCAGTGATGCCCTGGAATACAATCACAGTAGCAGCAACACCCTGGAATAAAAGTATAGCAGCAGCGACAACTGGACTGCAAAGTCACTTCACTTGGTTCCAAACTTAACTACCAGTATCAAAAAATTTCCTTTTTAGCTAATTATTCTCCTAGGCGAGATTTCTACCAGTCAGTGTGAAACAATTATTGATTGCCTGCAATAGTAATTGACTAATGGTGTATGGTGAAGTTCACGGAAACAGAAGTTAACTCTACACGCTGTCATCGCTTTGTTTCAGTAATGCAAGACGAAAGATAAAAGTGTACATAAATTTAGAGTTGACAGACATGGTCCTGGCACATGGCGGAGGCAAAGCTGACCTTGACACTCCTCTGTCATGCAACAAAGTAATGGTTTAAAATCTTACAATGCAAAAGGACAATATGAGGATCAAAATGTACTCTTCAAATAGAAAAGAAACCTCCCACACCACAGCATGACCGGTCTCACATGGACAGTTGCTGCAACTGTACCATACGGGAAAGACGATGCGTTACTATCACCGACTGGTAACAGTGGCGAGGCTGTGACGAGAGTCTGTGCAACAGCACGTTACTATCACCGACTGGTAACAGTGGCGAGGCTGTGACGAGAGTCTGTGCAACAGCACGCTACAACCAAGTTGTCTCACGTTGTGGTGTATGGCAGACAGCTACTTGAGCAAGACAAATGTTAGTCAAGGTAGGAGCATTAGCACGATCGCTGCAAGTAGAAGGGTGGCAGGATGCCATGTTGGAGGTATCTCATAGTCTACAACACGCTCCCACCATGCCAACATTCAGATCAGGCACCAGAAATAAATTACTGCATATACCCTGTATCACTCACCCCATGCAGAAGCCACATCCCTCATTTTAAACACTCTCCCAAGGAAAAAGTTNGGAAAAAGTTTTTTTTTTACTATATTCAGTTCTAACTACTTGTGTTTTGGTGCAGAGCTATATTGCACAGGCTATACACATTTACAATAAAAAAAAATGGCATGACACAAGCTATATTTTATTTACACAAAATAAAGGCTCCCATTTTTTTATTATCAAATTGGCATCTTGGAAACAGGATGCACATTATATGTGCGACTTAGGCTGTTTTACTTTCCAGCGAAGTGCGCTACTGGCAGACGCTCAATAACACAAGCTAAAATTTACGAAGGTCAACGGGTACAGTCTGAGCACTGCACCAATACAAACTGACGAGATGTTAAAAAAAAATAATACAACACTTACTTCATGACACGTCACAACTTCAGTATAAATATGCATACAGTAAGTACGTCATAATTTTTCCAAATGTAATGAAATTAATGTTAACAAAGCTACTTGTTTGTGAAAGAATAAAAAAATGTCAGCAAAAAAATCAAATGTGGATTGCTTACTCCTCTCCCTGCGATGTGCTGGAGAGCCAACCTGAAAACCACCCTTGTAACAGTTAACTGTTTTATTTCTGTTAAGGTCACATGACTGACACCACACTTCCTGTTGTAGCTACCTACATGCTTTTCAACAGGAGGAATATCCTTAGTTTTCAAATTCTTTTCCAAGGAAAATGGTGCGGATAGTACAATGGTAAATACGGTAGCCAAAACCATAGGATTCAGAGCACTTTTCACAGCACAGAATGACAAAGGCCAAATTAAGTTGCAATTCCATAAGATTGCTAACACATCTTCACAAATCCCCTATGCATAAGAGACAGTACAATCAAGTAGGGTTTTGTAATGTGTAACAGAGTACTAATACTGGATTGTAAAACAATACAAGAGTGGCACTCGCCTATAGGAAGGGATATTAGGCCATTAGACTACGTGCAATTATGCCTGAAAAATAACTCTCTTAGCTGATGCAAAGTTATTAATATATAAAATCATAAAGTTAAAAACGAACACTAGTTTTAAACAAGGTTAAGGCTAACGGGTTAACGATAACCCTCATCATACGATCAATACATGTACTGCATGTTACACTAAACATCAAAATTCTTAACTTAGGAGAAAGCAACTATGTGATGAGCAAGAAATAAATGAGCTGTTTCACATTCATGACCAGTGCACAAACCATGCATTTTACAAGCAGCCGTGTTTAATTTTCCAGGCCGCATTTCATACTTTACTTTCCTGAAACATCAGGTAAGCAAAGTACCTCCAGCAAGTCATATTGCAGAGAGCATATAACTACGTCGAGTGCCTCGATACCAAGTAAGGTGTAAGCCACCAGCTCTTTAATGTTTGCCATGCTCTAAGGAAGACCCCAAGAAATGAACTCATAACATNATTAGACTACGTGCAATTATGCCTGAAAAATAACTCTCTTAGCTGATGCAAAGTTATTAATATATAAAATCATAAGGTTAAGGCTAACGGGTTAACGATAACCCTCATCATACGATCAATACATGTACTGTATATCACACTAAACATCACAATTCTTAACTTAGGAGAAAGCAACTATGTGATGAGCAAGAAATAAATGAGCTGTTTCACATTCATGACCAGTGCACAAACCATGCATTTTACAAGCAGCCGTGTTTAATTTTCCAGGCCGCATTTCATACTTTACTTTCCTGAAACATCAGGTAAGCAAAGAACCTCCAGCGAGACATATTGCAGAGAGCATATAACTGCGTTGAGTGCCTCGATACCAAGTAAGTAAGGTGTAAGCCACCAGCTCTTTAATGTTTGCCATGCTCTAAGGAAGACCCCAAGAAATGAACTCATAACATCGTGACGATGCTACCAGTGTGTCCCCATGCTCACGCAGCGCAAACACACGCAACACATTCTCAAATTTCAGTATCAGGCAAAATTTTCCAATGTAAAAACCACACCAAAGTGTGGCCCAAATTATCCTATAGTCCCAGATCCACATGTCACACAAGCGTGACAGACGTGAGCAAGACGGTCGACATAAGTGTCTACACACCACACAAAAGCTACATGTAAATGTTTTTTCTTTCTTTGTAAGAGTATGGGTTGGTGCTCCGAGATCACAGGTTTGGCTTCAACACCAAGTTAGGAATACTGTCAGAATGACCACTTTGGGAGACTAATCCAAAACAAAGTCTTCATGCTCTCCGGTTGAGCAGAGAACTGCAGCACCTACCTTCCTTCACTGCAGCAACAAAGGACACTTATTAATGTGGATCCCCCTACACAGTGCACCAAGACCCCCTGCCTCAAGACACTGCCCCTGGAAGCTAGTACACCACACGGTGCATCAGGAGACGCCTTCGCCCCAGACTCTAGCTGAACCCAGCGCTGTACACGGGCCTGCTACAGAGCAACTGACGTCCAGATCCACCTCGACAGCAACGAACCGGCAGTGTTTCAAGCAGCAAGGAGCATTCATACAATGACCAGCACTATATACAACTGCAGTCTTAATGCAGGGCCACGCTCTGGTCCAAGTAGTGTGACGAGGCAAAAAACTGTTGCGACGTACAATAATATGTTTCAAGCAAAGTACGAGCCTCACAGTAAAGCAAATGACTAAAAATCCAAATGCACACAACTAAAAAAAAAAAATATTTCCATACATACCTCTGAAGTGGCAGCATTAGAGAGGGAAGGGTGGAGGGTTATGCCGCCCAGCCAACTTTCTAGTTCTTCATCGAAACCTAAGTATTTGGTTCCCAAACTCTTGATGTACGCTTCCAAACCTGAAAGAAAAAGATTACCGGTATGCTAACTCAGAGTGTGTGTGAGCAAACAGATTATGCTAACTAGAGTGCATGTGGGCAAACAGATTACAAGTATGCTAACTCAGAGTGCATGTGGGCAAACAGATTCTTTCCAGCACTAAGCATGTACTACATATGTATTAGAGTCNGTATGCTAACTCAGAGTGCATGTGGGCAAACAGATTCTTTCCAGCACTAAGCATGTACTACATATGTATTAGAGTCATATGGTAATGGACAGGGCACAAGATTACAATAAAAAAAATCAATTCCAAAACAGCAAGCTAGCCTCAAAGCAACAAAAAAAAACACTTCACTACACATGCATATGAATAATAAATACATAGTAGTTCATAATAAATTAAAAAAATTGAAACCTAAAAAAATATGCATTCAAAAGCACAAGACATGCAAGGTAATCAAAGATGATTCAAGTTTACTAATGCTGAAATTTACAATATCCTGACACGCACTCGCCTGCAATCCTGGAAGTTTCAGAAATACACTCACACAGTGATTCAATTACAGACGCTTTATTTGGTGTGACCACTCACAGAAGATTACTTATTTTGTCACATGACAAGTTTTCCTGCTCAATAGTAGCTCAAATTGCATTGTGTTTGGCTCCCGCCAGAACGACAGTACTTCGCTGATTAAAGATTTTTAATTGTGAATAAATGTGGACACACTGATTTTGTGGAGAATACTACTTTTTTGTGTAAAGAACGACTTATAATTATATTGTTGCTTACGGAAAGTGCAACTACTTTTTCAAGCCAAAAAAATATTTATATGCAAAACATAATAGAGTGAGTGAGTGAAGAGAATTGGGCGGCTCTTAACAGCGAGGTCTTGAGAGCCGATGAGGATGATTGAGGTGAGCATGTAGCAGCGGTGGAATGACAGAACGGGGGAAACTGGAGATCCCTGAGAAAACCAGCCGACCAGCGGCATCACCTGGCACAGTTCCCACATGCGAAAATCCGGGAGCGACCCGGCCGGGGATTGAACTCGGTTCACCTTGATGGGAGGCGAGCAGGCTAACCGCTCAGCCACCGTGGACCCAAAACATAATAGTCACCTAGACAGGACTGTATAACCAAATCAGCTGGCAAAAAACGACTGGACTGTTCACGACCCTGCCCACTTCTATTACACCTACTGTAAGTGGAGGAAGAAATATTTGCAGGAAGACGACAAGTACCAAGTGTTAGATTACAGTTATTTTATACTACCAGTGCAACAAACTGCGAGCAAGGGACCTCGTAACAGAGCTCACTGCTGCCAACGGGTAATATATTACAACCCAATGCACCTCCAGTGCCGGACAAAAACCATGCTGCACCACAAGGTTACTTTCAATGGCGAGTATCACAATGATACCCTACCTGCATTGAAACACAGACCATCAGAAAGCCAATTCTGCAAACAACCTTCGTCAAGTACAGCAATCATAATACCTAATTACCTGCTATGATTGTATGTAAGAAAATATTAGTACCAATGCTAACAAACATATTTAATAATTAATTTTATGTTCATTCAGTTATAAAAGATAATTTTGTGGTTGAAACAGACATGGATAAAATCCATTATTTATAAATTTGGAAACATTATTACTAATATATTGTTTGATAGAGGTTTTTTATTTAGCAAAATTGATTTTAACATACAAAATGGAAATACACATATACATTTTGGATTAAAAATGAATTCAATTTAATGTTTGAATAAGTAAAATCTTGCGAAATATTTTACAGTGTTACAAACTGTATATACATTCTTCTTTCAAATGCAACATATCCTACTTTTCTGAAAAAATTATTGTTGTGTGTGTACTACTTTGTAATGAGTTCGGCATGATATACATTGAAGTGCAGTGATCCAGTGGAGGGCTCTCTCATTCTACCTAAATATAGGATTTGGTGACCTTAAATGATCTTGATAATGACTTGGCACATAACTAAAAGCATTCAAACACAGCAACCAAAGTGTGTACGGTACGTTACTATTNGCATTCAAACACAGCAACCAAAGTGTGTACGGTACGTTACTATTACAAGAAGAACAGAGTAGGTGCTCACCACTTGCGTTGGGACTGCTGGTTGGAGGCAAGTCTCCGGGCTGCTCCGTGTCCCCACCGTGCTCCGAGTCCACTGCACGAGACTCCAGACACCTGCGTGCACGAGTGAGCAGCGAGGAGCAGAGTACCGGCGAGCTCCTGCCTTGCTCTCCATTCTCCTACACTCACACACACACTTGCACAAGAGTGGAAACAGCTGTGCAGGAACTGTTTCCCAAGAGTATGGTTTATGTATCAACACCATCTCAGTGTCTGCTGCTGAAGCTCACGTCTAACACAGCACTTATATGACATTCAATAGTGTTCAAGAGCATGCTCTACAGTTTAACCCTTTCCATCAAGATTGTGGGCACACTGCATAATGTAACGACACAATATATTAATTATCGGGATACGTGGTTCATGTTTTTTCCTTTTGCGAAGCTTCGTAATATTTTATTGGGATTCAAAATTAAAGCTGCGGTAGTTTGTTTATCGTGGTATGTTTGCTTTTTCTAAATCTTAGTTTTTGTTACGCGTCAGCATTAGATGATAGAAGCTCTCCGAACTGCATGTCGACAGTTTTTATTCTAGTAGGTTTGATTATTTTTTACCGACGATGCAGTTCGGATGGCTGTGTGCCCTCATCTGCGAAGGAGGGGGGGGGGATACGTCAGTAGCATAAATACTCTGTGTGTCTGTCCCTTGGGAGAAATGTAATAACAAGCAGCCAAAGAAGAAGCATCGTGTGCGACGAATATCGCCCACACCGGCAAGCACCCGCAACCGCTAAATCTTTCAACTTCATTCTTTTTCGGCATATACTCAATTCTAATAATCTAATAAATTCTTCCCGCCGGTGTGGGAGGTCGATAGGGTGCCAGGAGGGAACTGACGTCTCTCCTACCTTCGTATTTTCTTCTTGCGAGGCAAGTTTTCAAGACGTAAATGAATAATTAAATGACTGTGGCGCTGCTCTCTGTTGGTTTGCCTGTAAACCTGTTCGTACTCTGCATACCTCAAGATTGTACGTGAACTGTTTCATTTTGCTGACATATACCAAGTACAGCATATACCAAGAAATAACGTGATTACCACTTGTAACACTTGGAGTCAGAAACTAACGGGTGACCAAATGCGTTAATGCAGGTAATTTACATACCCATTTTACACTTTGGTCTACAAGAAAATAATTATATCTACCCAAATTATTTGGTTGTGTAATTCAGTATGATAATTTAATTTTGGAACTTAAATAAACATTTAACATATCCACATTCTTTACAGTTAATAATACATTGTATGTACTACACTACAAATTCATTACAACATAATATAGTCTCACTTTCTTTGTTCATTTCTGTATTTTTTTTGTGATTATAAAAAACATTCTGTGAGTACGTGAGTGAAGAGATTTGGGCGGCTTTAAGCAGCGAGGTCTTGAGAGCCGATGAGGGTGATTGAGGTGGGTATGGAGCAACACCAGAATGAAAGGGTGGGGGGAAATGGGATATCCCCAAGAAAACCCCCCGACCAGCGGCATCTTCCGACATGATTCCCACATGCAAAAATCCGGGAGTGACCCAGTCGGGATCAAAAACAGTCTGTTAACATTTTCAAGATTTTGTTCAGTGGCTTTTACCATAGTGAAACACCTGTCTATTCAAAAAACATTAACCATCACAAATTTTAGTATACAATAATAAGACCATATTTGGGCATAGAGTAGAGGGGGTGGATAGGCACGCTGCGACAAATACTCGTGTGCCTGTCGCCGTTCAGCAGTCGACTCACAGTTCTCGAGCAGTTGACAACCGGTAACTCGCCGAGGCGGTGTCGGGCGTGACAAATAGCCCCCACACCGGCAACTTTATTCTGCTCATTTAATTCTCAGCCGGTGTGGGAGGTCGCTGCTTTCGTATTTTCTTCTTGCGAGGCAAGTTTTCGAGAAGTAATGAATAGTCAATAAACGACTGTGGCGCTGCTCTATACTTAGCTGTTTATCTGTTAACCTGTTTGTACTCTGCATACCTGAAGATCGTATGTGAACTGTGCGAACTGATTAATAAATAAAGGTATAGAAAAATAAACCGGAACTTGANGCATACCTGAAGATCGTATGTGAACTGTGCGAACTGATTAATAAATAAAGGTATAGAAAAATAAACCGGAACTTGACATTATTTCATTGGTGCCTTTTTAACGAGTTTCATGTTGCTACCACTGAGCTTACCGAGTCGTGACTTCCAGCCGTCGATACCAGACGAGCACCGTTACAAATATGGCAGTCCGAACGCGAGGGTGCCACATTACAACTGTTTAAAATTAATGATCTCCTAGGTCTACAAATTAACATTATGCAAGGTGCTAGTTTGACAAGGAGAAAAAACCTAAAACAAAACTACATTAATTATACTATCTGTGACATTAAAACATTCAATTAATTAAAATTTCGTAAAAATTACAGACCGTTCCTCAAAATAAAATTATGATAAAATTTCTACCATCCTTTTTAAAGGTAAACAGCCAAGAAACATTATAATGTCAGTTGTTGACATTGCAAAGGAATCATAATATTTACTAGCATAAATGTCAAACTGAAATGTAAACAAGCAAGCAAAATTTTTCTCTCTTATCCTCACAATCAATAAGCAACGTTTAATTTACAAATAGCGTAACAAAAAACTAGGTTAAACAATATTTTATCTGTGAACTATTTCTTACTAGTCGTTGCCAACACATCGCTGCTCTCACTGTTTTTAATTTGTATTTAATACGAAATAAATATTACAAGTTACAGAAGACACTGTTAAAGTTTCATTTATTCAAGAACACAGTACTTTACAGTAAATCATGGTGTTATATATTTGTGGTATACAAGTTATAGAAAACACAAGTTAACATGTTACGCCTAACAGTGATTTTTCAAAGGTTCTTTTCAAAACGTCAGAAGAAACCGTGAATGCACGACATTCGTGAGCACTAACTTAAATAATATTTTGCATAAGAACTTTTTCTTGCTAGGCATTACCAACACACCTATTTTTTTTTCTGTTTTAATTCTTATTAGTTATCAAAAAATATTATAATTTATAAATATTATTAAAGTAAAAGTTCAATTTAACCAAAATTAAGACACTTTCATGTTAACGGAAGTATATAATACTTGTGATACACAATATATTTAAGAAAGAGGGGTGATTTTTCAAAGGTTTGATTCAAAAAGTGTAAAAGTACTGTGAACAGACTAGGCTATACAAACCATTTCCTATTGTAATGACGCAGTATTCTTCATTTTCGGGACACGTGTTTCATTTTCTTTCGTTTGGTAAGCTTCGTAATATTTTTATCGGGTTTCAAAATGAAAGCTGCGGTGTTTCCTTTACCGTGATAGTTCGTTAATCGGGCGGACATTTGCAGTTTCGTTTTGAACATCGTAGTTTTCAGTTTTTGTTAAGCGTCAACATTAGATTAGCTTTTTTCAGACTGCATCGACAAGTTTTGCACAAGAAGTTCGTTTATCTGTATGTTGATGGCGCAGTTTTAGTTCCTACAACACAGTTTCGATAACGAGTGGAGAGCGTGCGTGGCAGCCCACGCCAGGCCCTTATCTCAGAAGAGGANTGCCTGGCCAGTTTGTAAGAAACGTAATAATTAGTAAACAACTGTGGCTCTATTCTGCACGTATCTATTTATCTGCGAACGGTTCGTACTCTGCATACTCTGAACTTCGGATGTGAAATGTGTCACTTAACTGTTAAATAAAAGTATAGAACAAATACTCTGGAACTTGACTTTATTTAATATGTAATTGGTGTCCATTTTACAGAGTTTTGTATTACTCCGACTTGAGATAGTCGAGTGATAAGTTATAGCCGAGTGGCAACGTAAAACCGGCTGTAACTGTAATGGCCAACGTTACACTATGTAATCAGTCAACGTACACAGCCGGCTTCCAAATCTTGCAGGGACGCAGCCAGGGGTAGGGTTTTGGGGGCTTCAACCCCCCCCCCCCCNGTGGTGCAGTGGTTAAAATTTGGATTTGCATACGAGAGGACCTGGGTCTGAATCCTGGTCTGGCCAACCTGATTTCTGTTTCTCATGGTTTTCCCACATCATATTACTCCAGGCGAATGCTGGGATGGTTCCTTACTGCAGGCCATGGCCTATTACTTCCCCGCTCCTGCTTCTCTGAGCAACGTGCTTTGTCTCTAATGACCTCGCTGTCTACGAGGCGTTAAGCCTCCATCTACCTACCCAACCCATTGGGCCCCCTTTGAGAAATTTCTAGCTACGCCACAGAATTCTTGTCATTCTCTAGATACGTTTTACGTAGGGTTGTGCAAATATTCGGAATACCGAAACAAAAACGAAATATGATATTTTTCATTACCGTTTTGGTAAGAAACTTGTTTTGTGGAAATTGTAACAAAATGAAAATCTGCTATTTCTATGAATATTTGGGTGTTTCATAAATGCTCATTTAGTGCACCAGCACGGGAAATTTTCGTCTATAAATTATCTTGTTTGTTTTCATTATTTTATAAATAAAATAATTACATACAATGGAAATTTAAATGTAGGCCAGAATCCCTGTGCTAAATACTCCATATCCTACAATTTTACGGTTTGGTTTTGCAACGAATGTGTTATCATGAATATCTTGCTAAAATCTTATGAAATTTGTTTAACTTTCGTTAAGGACAGACTGTCATGCAATTATTTTTCATTTTAGTTTAATTTTCATGAAAGTTTATTTATAACATATTTTTTGTTTTAGTTTTGTGAGAAAAAAGTTGCATTCACACAACTGTAGTTATATGTTACAATCTCAGCTAATCTGCGAGTGCTTACTAACCTCATATTCTGCGAACATGTCCTCAGCATCTGTGAAAGTTGTAACTGCAGGCTTACTGGTGTCCCCATGATCTGTAACAATTACATTTTTCACTACAATGTTGAGACAGAAGGCCACTAACTGAACTGAAAGGTACAAATGTGCAACAACATACTCGTCTCCGGTTCCTTGATCAGATCTGTCACTGAGATTCCTTCTTCTTCACTGTCGCTCCGAATGACTTGTACAGGTTGCCGCTGCCTCCAACCTCTCGTCAGCACATCCGCATCGCAACTCACGTCATCCTCAGACGATAACGTGGTAACAGACAGTCGTTTGTTTGCCTCTAGAACAGTGCAAGCACAGACAGTGTAAAACAAACAGTATAAATAATTTCTACAAAGATGATGCGTTAAAGGAACGTGGACGTCAAATCCAGAAACCACGACCTGGTAACCGGGATTGACAGCTTCGAAAACACGTGAAGTTGCTCCGCTTCTACTCGTGTCCCCCAACCAGAGCTCTTTCCTCCGAGATGCAGTTCATTTCCGAATGCGTCTGCAAGAAGTGCACAAGCACAATGCCAGGGCACTGGAAGATCAGTTCCACGGCGGTCAGTGCGTACTGCAGTAACGGGCCTGTTCCTGCGACAGCCCTCCGCTGGAAAACTTTCTCCAGTAAATGCTGACATTGCATTTTATTCATGTTGAAATCCCTAGCAACCCGGCTCATCACTGCAGTATTCGGTTCCTTGCCACTTTAGCCATGGTCCCACACGCTGAAGGCAGACTTCATTACCTCTCTTACGCTTACGACACCGGCCGTGACAACAATGTACACATGCATAGAAAAATACAAATAACCTCATAGCTTGATATCCCCATTACAAAAAATACAATAAAAAGGATTCATATCCCACTTGTAATAATAAATGTGTTTTTATATCAATTTGCCAGCAGCACTCGTGGAGGGCAGATGTGTCTACTAATACTCTTTGTGCCAGTGAAAGATTTCCAATCACAATGAGTGTTACAGAAGAATTGAGAAAAAAAAAAAAAAAAGGGGGGGGCATATATTTATGGTGGTTTGATAGTGACGTAATGGCATTTCTGCAGTCTGAAATTTTGTACATAATCATCTCTCAGAAAATACAAAGCACTTATACAAAAGTTTATTAACAATTTTATATTTGTTTTTATCAATAACTGAAAAATAATTAATTAATCCTACTGCATATTCTTTGAAATTTTCACCCAAAGGGTTTCTTTAGAAATTTGTAGCAGTTTTACTTTTTAATTTCTTGTGCGGCAAGAAAGTATGTACAATGTATGCTTGGAAATGTGTTTTTCCAGTATTAACATCTTATGAAGGCACACCTCGAGACGCAAGATGGGAAACCCATATTTCAACCACGAAGAGCTGCCTAGACAGGGGAATGTCTGAATGCACATCCGTAATAGCGAGTAGTCCTGATGTCTTTGTTCGTAAGTTGATTACATTGTTAGGCATCGATCAGTAAATAAATATCCTGGGAACAAGACTTCCTGCCAGAAACGATAAAAATCATTATCTAAACCAGTATGGTTTTGCTTTTGATATTTAAGTGTAGTCAAAATTTAAAAAATGATGAAAATGGTAAAAAATCATATTTGTAGAGCTTGTCTGTATAGTAGGAGCATATGGACGTGGGCACACATGCAATGAAGTCCCACTGCTACAGATCGAATGTGCATAGTACAGAGCACTGGCAGAGACACTGCACACCTCGCGTGTAAGAGCAACGAGGTGCTACGCATGCATGTTAGTGTCGCCCATGTATCTCCCTTGTTACTGTGCCTACATACTTCTAAACATCTTCCCCAAGTGTTACCGACACCATTCGCAGTCTTAATGGAACACCCTCGACAGTCTTGCGTAACGTATTAACTGAACCTCACTCCTCGCAACATGTCAGTTTTGTTCAGGCTTCAATCACTACAGAAAATGTTTCAGCTCTTTTGGAAAACATGGTTCAGGGATTATTTAATTCGCTTGCCGCAACAATCTAAATGGATCTGGTATGGGGCCTTACTTGGAACCAAGTACAATAGTGCTTGTGAAGAAAAATAAAGCAGCCCCAATAGTGACCTCTCGGCATTATCACTCACGTGCTTTGCGAAGACAATCTAGTATGAGAAGCGTCAGCACAATTTCAAAATAAAACAGTTAAATGTCCCATGTCAAAATTGGCACATTTAAAAATTGCACACATTCTCGTCAGTGCAACAATGCTTCTTGATTAGATAAATTAAATTATTTACTCTGAAGTCGAAACAAAAATTTTAAGTATATTTTTAAGAGGATATTAACACAGTGAAGTAGTAAATTCAAAAAGTAATTATTACTAACAAATTTATAATTCATCAGTGTATTTTGCTTACATTCACTGCATTAACTCATGTGGTATTTTCCAAACTAATATGTAGGCTCTAAAATATCTGTTGAAGTTGCAGAGGGGGGACTGAAAAACACTGACATTAATAAGAAATAAACATTTTATTTCCTTTGTACATAAAATGAACATCAAAAATATTACCAATTCACAAAGTGCAATACAAAGAATTTGATGCTATGACAAACATGGTTAAAAAACATTTTCTGTCAACATGCAATATTATATTGAGGTTGTAAAATTTTATACAAACTCAAACAGGAAAAGTAAAGCCAGCAAAGTTCACTAGGTAGATGAAACAGTTATATTTTTTTAAAAATAGTAATTATATATTCTTAGTTTCTGTAAAGCATGATGATGGATGCAGATATATTTTAATAAATTTTGAAAGTTTACATTTTATTAATACACTTCTTGATTTAGATTATGGTCCAAATCACATTTCCATTCTTTTATTTTCTTTTTCCAATTCAATTGTTTTCATTGCTCCGTGCACAGAGATATTTCACACATTACAATAATGTGTGCTATGGAAAAGATATAAATAAAATGGTGTAACAAACAAATCATTATGTAACTTATTTATAATATGTTGTCAGGCAATGCAGTATCATATGATAGCAATTTATTATACACTTTCATAACTCTCTCTTGATTGACTCAACTTGCACTAAGGTAAGTCAATAAGCTTGTTCCACTATGTATTACGCTTATGTATGTTACGTCTTGATTGTAAACATGTTTTGGTTAACTTTTATTCCTAATATTAAGTATAACTGTTTTAATACACAAGTTTATGACTTAAAATTTGTAACTTCAATAAAAGAAAGGTCTGTAATGTTCTCTAATATGAAATCCTGCTAGGATTATAATAACTTCCTTTGAAGCACTAAAAGAGAGTTCGCATGTGCACTATTGCCTCATATAAGAAGTCTCAAGGCCACAATACTCTGATAACATGCTCAATAAGCCGACCTAACATAATTATCAGGTACCTATATTGTTTTCAGTTTTTAAATGAAAATAATACAGTAATTATTAAGTTTAGGGGCTTTTTTGTAAAAAAACAAACAAATTCACGGAAAATGGTATATTTCCACTCTACTAATGATGCAGAACACGAATATACGAGGGGCATTAACGTCCGACTAATTTCGTAATATGTGCCCACCTAACCTAACAGAACCTAACCCCACGATGGGAGAATACTTGAATTATAGCGCATAGGCAGAGAAGTGGACTCAAATGCTTTCTAACACAGTCGTTTATTATACACACGGTTACACTTGACGACACATCGCTACAGATGCTTGCGAAACAACAGAACAGGCGACTACCGAGCGTAGGCCATTTTGATACATGAATGTCCATAGAGGTAGCAATCCAACACTCCTCCTCAATTTAAATATATATAATTAAATTGTTAAACTTAATAAATACATTTCACAATACTTAACTTATATAACATTCAAGTCACTTCTACATTTTTCAAATTTTTCAAATGACAAAGGTTTAGTGAAAATGTCAGATATGTTGTCTTCTGTAGATACATAATTTATATCAAGTAACTTCTTGGCTACACAGTCTTTTAAATAATGTTCTTTAATGTCTATGTGCTTTCCTCTTTTTGA
>NQII01002757.1:165053-206365 GCA_002778355.1 Clitarchus hookeri
TTGCAAAAGTTTCACTTTAATTGAATCTCCCGTTATTTTTATTCCTGAACTCTCTAATCCCATCAACATAGGTTTATATTCCTAGGGTAACCCCGCCAACAATAGGGTACCGATCCACTCAACTGGTTGTAATTATTGTATCACAATAAGATTCCACGGACTTACAGTTTTCCAGGCGAGTTGTAACTAAAGTTCTGAGAAGTCCGACTCTTCTTGTCAGTCCTGAGTCTTCAAATGCACGCTCCAGGCAATCCCATGCTTCCTTGGCATTATTCACATTTTTAATGTGTGAATAATTTATTTTATCCACAGAGAGAATAATTTTTGAGAGTGCCTTCCTATCTTTCGTGCTGTCCTTTTCTTTTCCTTCGACTGCGTCCCACAGGTCGTCTAGTTGAAGATATGCCTTCATGGCATATTTCCAGTCGCCGTAATTGTCCCGACCTACAAGTTTTTCTACTTGCAAATGATTACTACTTGAGGCTATCTTAACTTGTATTACGACACTCAATGCACGCTTAAAAAAAAAAAACCGTTACCCGTCACTGTTTCTGTATTGTCGCATTGTCGCACCACTCGAATTCCTGGGCCCATAACCACTTGAATTATAGCACATAGGCAGAGAAGTGGACTCAAATGCTTTCTAACACAGTCGTTTATTATACACACGGTTACACTTGACGACACATCGCTACAGATGCTTGCGAAACAACAGAACAGGCGACTACCGAGCGTAGGCCATTTTGATACATGAATGTCCATAGAGGTAGCAATCCAACAAGAATCACTATTTTACATTTTTAAACTAACCTAGGATGTAGGGTTTTACAATAAAATTCGAATGTAGGATTGTAGGGCTTTAAAGGAACCATACAACACACCAAAATAAGGTAAATTGGCTCGCCTAGGTAGGGGGCTGGTATAATTCCTCTGACGTTAATAGACGTAAACAAACATATTTCGCAAGTTTTTAAATATGTTCTACTTATTTTAACATTACGTCCTCCTAAATATTAACAAGGTAAGCTGTGCAGAACCCATTAATGCAACTTTTGTTGGTCTAGGACGTTTCGTTCAGAAATGTAAACAAACTGGCTATACTCCTCATTTCGCAATTTTGTTCAATTTTTTAAAATATGCTGTACTTATTTTAAAGGTACGCCCCTAGTATATTCGTGTTCTACGTGATTAGTAGAGTGTTTTTTGAGAAAAGCCCCTGAACTTAATAATTACTGTTTGGTTTATAGAGAAGTACAACATATNAAGGTAAACTGTGCAGAACCCATTAATGCAACTTTTGTTGGTCTAGGACGTTTTGTTCAGAAACGTAAACAAACTGACTATACTACTCATTTCGCAATTTTGTTCAATTTTTTCAAATATGCTGTACTTATTTTAAAGCTACGCCCTTAGTATATTCGTGTTCTATGTGATGAATAGAGTGTTTTTGAGAAAAGCCCCTGAACTTAATAATTACCGCTTGGTTTATAGAGAAGTACAACATATTTAACAAAAATGGCCCTCTTGATACAACTGCCTAATAACCCACAGTTTTTGTTAAAAATGCAAACATATCTTCATGTGCTCTGCAGTGTATCGCTGAACCAGCATTTAGGTATTTAGGAGACAAGCAAACATGTCATGCATGCAGTGCTATTCCTAAAAGTGTGAAGAAACCATGANAATGGCCCTCTTGATACAACTGCCTAAGACCCACCGTTTTTGTTAAAAATACAAACATATCTTCATGTGCTCTGCAGTGTATCGCTGAACCAGCATTTAGGTATTTAGGAGACAAGCAAACATGTCATGCATGCAGTGCTTTCTCAAAGATCTGTTTCAAAAAGTGTGAAGACACACCGTTAATAGACTATATATACTATGGTCTATGTAATTATGTTACGTTTGTACTATTGTGTATGCAATTATGTTATGTTTGTACTATTGTATGTATGTATTTTTGTTACCTATGTATGTGCTATTGCCAATAGGTACTATTGATATACGTAGGTACTATGGTCTACATATTACCATAATGTCTGTATGTCCTATGTATTATGACAAGATCTACATCCCTGGGTTTAACTAATTTTGGGATCTATGATTCCATAATAAACAAACATGTGTCAATGTCATTACTAATGTTGATTCATATTACGTTCCGATTTTTTTTTCTTCAGAAAAGCCGTAATTTTTTATAACTACCGCACAGCCTTTATAAAGTTAATCTTCACTTTGTTTTTCCAATTTCCTATAAAAGTAAATTGAGTGAATAGCCCTTAATCAGCCATCAGCACAACTGCTACGCTTTACTGACAAAACTACCTACATATAATTGTAACGTCCTCTCACCTTTATCCAAAGGAGTTGCCACTTGCTGAGCGCAATTAAGGTCTCTAGAGAAGTTCCAGCTTAACATGAAATTCGAACTAGAATTCGAATCATTTTCATTTATGAACACTTGCTGTGGAGTCCTGGAAAGATAATTGTCAAAACCATAACATCTTTAAAACACAGTACATATTATACGTACAAACAGGTATAATAAATACAAATTAGAGCTACTTACACCGTGGCAACGGGTTTTTCTTTAGTTAAATTATCAGAATCATCATAAGCCGACGTTTTACTAAAAAAATGACCCAAAGTAAACTGCAATTTCTTTTTATCTTTGGACAGGCTCAGATTTAAAGATTTTTTCGGCTTGCGGAGACTAGACATTGTATTTATTCTTAACAGTCATTTCGTCTCTTCAATTATTCCAAAACGCCTAAATGCTGAACATTATTTTGTAAACACAACACAATTCCACAGGCTTGTATATATATTTATTGTCTGGTAATGTGGCCTACATAAACCAACGGCCAAAACCGAAAAATAGGAGGAAATACAAATACGCTGTAGGAACCACCGGAAAACCGAACAAGGAACAAAACCAGAAGGGAACACAAATACTATTCTTCTCGGTAGAGACCCATCAACTATGGAGAGAAAGGAAAGCCGTGGAACAAGGGATAGCAAGGTATGAGAGCGCCGGTCACCTAGGACAACTAACAGGACACCAAACTCTCAAAATCAGATAATAATATCGTGCTCAAGTAGAAACCGAGCGAGATCATCACAAACTACCCAAGAGAAACAAAAAAGTGCCGAAAGGTAAGAGACAGCAAATCTCACACGAAGCCGTTGAAGGGTGGCATACAACGAACTTCTATAGCCGCCAATGAAACACTAAAACAAGAGATGGGTCAAATCTGCACCAGGGTCTCCACAGATACATGATGGATAAAGGGCCATATGAAGTTGATACAAATTAGACTCGGATGCATTATGACCTGAAAGGAGACGAAAAGAAGTGACTGCTAAACTACGAGAACTTCAATGATGATATCCGTGCCGAGAATATGTATGAAATATAGGGCATATAAAGTATTATAAACCAAAGTATAATTTTCCCACATCTGCTTCCAGCGCTGACAAAAAATTCACCATTTCGTATGGGATATAAAACCGAAAATGAAACTAGGGACTTCGAGTCACCCTGTAAAACGCTCAATCTCACAAGTTTATCCACCATCTCATTCCTTCCACATTCTACTGTACCCACATGAAGAGGACAGTAACATGTAGTTTATCCAAAAGAACACACCGTTCCTGTATGAAACCATATAAGCACCTCCTTGTGGGAAGTAGGAGAAGGCATGGCCGTAAAAAAACCACGCAAATCCGATATAATCAGAAGATTTAAGACCTTCAAAACATAAACATAATATAAGGCCATTAACACTGCAAAAGCTTCGGCATAAAAAACGGTGGAGGTAGAAGGGAACTTAAAAGAGTCCAGAAAATTTATGTGAACAATCAAAATAAGCATACCCAACACCATCGACAGTTTTTGAGGCATCACTGTAAATCCAAGTACAGTCAGGATATCCAGCAACAGTAGCATTAAATTCTTTCTGAATGACACTATGAGACGCATTTCTAGTAGAGATAGAAAGAGAGGACAAGGAAAACGAAACGAAATATCATACTGTAAATGGTGTAACAATCTAGGCGGAGGGCGAACAAATCGTGCATAATGTTCAGTGGAACGTAACCAAGGTTGTCAACCGCCTCTCCAATACCCCTTACGCGAGAACTACGAGAATGGATCCAATGTTTATCTTGCAACAGCCTATAAATGTCTCACAAGGAAATAAGGAAAGATTCCATACACAAGACCATAATGGGAGTAGGAGAGAAAGCACCAAGAATAAGTCAGAGGCAAACATTCTAGTATAATCTCCATTTTGTTCACCAAAAAAAGTGGCATCTGCCCAGCAATCGGAATACTGTAATGTAAAACAGACAGGATGGTACAAACATAAAAATAACGAAGAGCAAAAAAAGCTAGAACCACAATGAAAATTGGCGAGTGTCTCAAAAATGTTGACGTAAACCATGTGTACGCGAGCTCCTTGTGCCCACTCTGACCACCGCAGTCATGTCAACTGCACCAGTTGCACCAGGCCGCGCCAGTAACATCAGGCCAAGAGTGCGTAGTATAGGTTGACAAGAACGGAACTTGCACCTTCTTGCCAACAGGTACTACATGGCTCAAGAAGTCATCCCACTTTCTTTATTACATTTACTCTTGTAAAAAATTAGTAGGCGATCCGAAACAGTGTTTACCCCAAAGCCACATATTTTAGGTGCAGGGGCCATTGGTCCTAAGTCGTAGCAGCAAGCACCTCACCATACGACGTAACACACCACAAGTTGTGTCAACTGGCCTGTAGGCTGAAGCTGAAGTGCTAAGTGCCCCAAAGTGCTACCAATAGTGTGTAGCATTTTCCATACATATCCCACAACTTCACCTCATTCAAAACTAAAGTTGGGGGTGGGTTTTATTGTATTAAGAGCCATCGAGAATAGCAACCCACACCCCTTTGCCCAGGTGGACTCGTCCATCCCGTCAAGAGACAGCCATCTGTTATAGTGTATTCAATTTGTAGTTATAAGAGAATATCCATGTTTTCATAATGGGAGATTACCTATAAAGTCCTCCATCATAATAACATTCATTTAGTACGGTGACACTCCCCATCAACTTACATCACCCTTAACATACATTTGTTAATCAATCGAGGTGTTACCAATGTGTTTTATTTAATTTATAAAATTGTTCACCATTGCAGTAATGTTACATAACGCTTATGTCATGTTTTACCATTCGGCATTTGACGTCGGTTCTCGTCAGTTGTGACAGAAGCCGACGCCACTCATTCCAGCACACTAGCCAGATTGGCACCATGGTCGTCCGCTCTGCGAGCCCTCTCGGTACCATCATTTAGGCTGATATCACTACATTGCAAAAGTAACTTAATTAACCATCACCTTTGATTTATTTAAGTACCGAGGGGAGAACCACCTGCACTCTCACCAGAGAGCTTAACGCTACCGCGTATCCACATAACCACCATGCTGACTTAGGTAATTTTTCCTGCAAAGGTCACTGGCAGGCCTAAAGAGCTGGGTCCGTTTCTTTTAATATTCACATGTCCACTTCTTGAACACTAAAAAGCTTTACAAAATTCCGTGAGTGTTGATTCATTGTACTTCAGGACAGATGGGGTGCTACACCCGTTGTAGTACCACCCACAATTTTCTAATATATTTCAGGCGTATGAGATGGCCTACAGTCTCGTCATAAGGTCGACGCGTAAGTAGTGTATTATTAAGTGTGTGACAACTTCATCATCAAACTAACGGAGGCATCCAGGGTCCCCTGGGCCGTCAACCGAACGACCCACATAATTAATTCACCGCTGAATTATGGTGCCTGGCAATTCTACACTCAACCAGCCCTGGGTCACCTCGACCATGTCACTTACTTACCCCATCACTGCCAATCTGGCCGAAAGAATATAAACTGCCAAACACACAATAAAACTCAATCGTGACATCATAAGGGTGACAGGCGATGGAGTTGATGACGAGCCACCTCCCCCTTCATAATGTCAACAAACTGACCTTGTGACCTCGACAATAGAAGGCACTGTGTCAATGCCCATCTCACAGGCACCCAATAGGGATCTAGAGAACTGAGCAGAAGAAGGGCCATGTTAAACACATGCCTGTACCGGCAGGACTGGCAACCAGTTGTAATTTAGAACACGTCGGCCATGCACCCGAATGCCCTGCATCCAGATGCCCAACAGGGATTGAGTAGAGGAGGACGACAATAAGTATGTGGCTACCTGCCACCACGTTACAGTACGTCAACACCGGCATACCACGAGCACCAACAGCAATGTCCACACGGAAGCCATCAACCACACCAACACCCAGTATCCAGCCGTACAGCAAGGGTTAGGTGGCCACGATTGAAGCCAGCTAGGGAAGTTCACCTGTGGCACTTCACTGGCAGTCAGCATGATATTTCAGCCGCCACTTCAGCAGACATCGTCCAATCCCTCATGACTGCACTCTTGTTCGGCGTTTTAGACGCAAATAGGGAAGAGGTGTCAGTCATGGAGGAGGTCTGAGGAGACACACCGGCCAGCGTGGCACCCTCGCTGCCAATCACCAGCACTGCAGCTGCACTACACCACCTCCTACCTGCACTGACTTCGGCTTCTACACGACAGGTATGGGACCAGCGACAGGTGATGGAGAGAAGTGTGGTTGTCACAGTTCACCAACAGCCAAAGGAACAACATGGGACAGCGATGGTTACGAAAGCGATTCTTCGGGCATCCTGCCTCGCAGAACACAGTGCAGCCGGTGCCTTCTATGGTGCTACCGTTGCTATGAGGGCAGCCCGTATGGTCGTACTGCATTAGCATCAGTGAGCCACCAAGATGCTGCGATAGAGGCGTCCCGATGGCGACAACCACCACTACCAGCTGCGGTCACGACCCTGGCGTGATCCGCCCTGCTGCCATATGCCAGAGACAAAAATGCCGAGTACGGAGTGTAAAGAGCTCCAACAAAGTGGTGGGTGGTATTTGACACCGACCGCATCTTCTCCCAGGGCCTTTGTAATCCCACACACACCACCTAGGAGAGCAGATAGGAGCTATCTACTCAAGGTACAGTCGGCTAGCTGCACTGCCAGAGGCCACACACCCAACTTGTGCTACACGTGTCAGTGCAAAATCTTTCAACGCCACAAGATGTAACTATATTTCAACTCCGTCCTAACAAAACAGATCACTCCATAATTGCTCCCATTAGGGCTGTTGGCACACAGCCCACTCCATCCTGTAGCAGGCCAAGGGAGAGTTTGGCTGACAAACTTTCCCTCTAACTGCTAGACCCACTTAACTCCCTGCCAATACAGTAAGCACCAAAACAAAGTGTAAAAATATGCAACAAGATAGGAAAGATTTTCGTGGATATTTTCCTAAGAATGTCTTGAGAGCATTTCGATCTTGAAAAGTAATGCTATGATGTTACATGTCAAGGTGGATGGCCATCCACATCCCATTTGGCCTCTGATGGCTATTATTATGACTGGGTAGAAGGCCATCTTCAAGTCGCTGTTCGTATGTCTGCCAGCACTTTGCTGGCAGTCTTTCGAATGTCGTTTATTATTTCGGCCTTTACGCAATGTGTTTTGGGACTGCCAGTGAGAAAATTTACTCGCTGTGTAATGTTTTGAAACTTGTGTAACATTCACCTTTGTGTATGGTTCTGATTTTTGAGCATGGTGCCTGCTCTTTGTATGTTTGTGATGTCCTATTTGACGTCAGTTTAGCGGAATTGTGATTCTAAGTTACAGGTTTTCTAGATTTATTTATTTTCTTAATGTTTTATTTTTGTGAAATTCACTGGCTAAAGAAGCATTTTCTTCATTGGCCAGGTGTTTAGAATCGCTTCAAATGAAAAAAAATAGAAATGTGTCTGCGAAGATATCCAAAGAGATATTAATTCTTAACGATTTCATAACAAGCAGTGTTGCCAGATCTATTTGCAGACGATCTTTTCTTTATAAATCTACTCTACTGTAAAAATTAAAAAAATTAGGCAGATGTGCTGTTTTTTTTTACCATTTCATAGCCAATTTTTCCCAAAAATCTTTTAAACATAATATTACAATTAACTTGACAAACCATTAAAACATTACTTTATATTCTATTACGCAAGATTGTGATAATTCGATGAACTCTGTGATACTGGCTATAATATCATCTCAGAAGGGAATTTCCTTCCCCCTCAGGTTTTTTGTTTAGTGTTTTGATGTGGTATTATATGTTAAGAGGGCTAAAGCAGTTAGGGGATTGGAACATGCCATCAGAATTTAGATGTTTTCAGCGATAATTTTGTTAATGTTTTATAAAACACTTTTTTTTCTGGTTGTCTATTTGGAATAAATTAGTGTGTATTACTAACACTTTTTTTTTTTTACATATTTTATATAAACTGGAATGTTAGAATTTTCAATATAAAGTAACTGCATATTTACCTTTGGTTGGGCTGGCAACACTGAGAACAAGTTCGGTCGCCATCTTCTTTGGAAGATAGGGAATCGTATTATTATTTTGTTAAATCTCCCCACTGTGTTCAAAAACAATCTTTGTGTATGTGTTTCTCTACAAATGGCTTGTCTCATAACACTAAAACAGGAGATTAAAACCGTAGAATCAGTTTTTACAAAAAACCACGAAAGGTTTCAGATTGTGTCAGCAAGTGTAGATGAACTTTTGTGTAAATTTATCGGTAAAAATGGAAAAAAGTATGAAATACATGCGAATATTACAGTAAGTAACTTAGGAAAACTGTTGTTAAGCATGTATGTACCAAAAAATAAATTTGAAGGTGGTTACGTGCGAAGAGTGTAGGATGTTCGAAGCTACGGTAGTTGTCATCGGACAAAGGAATCTAATTAATTTTTAATTGTATTAGTTACAAGATGGCCAGTTATGTTTGTTTTTCCGTTATTCCGTTTGTAAGTATCGGGAAAAGTAGTAGGGAGTCTGTTTTTAATATGAACTAGTTTTCTGGGGTAGGGTTTATTTTTGTTTTTGGTTATTGGGCTTGGCAGGGTGAGCTAAGAGCAAACGGCATATAGATTGGTGTGGCAGTATGGGAGAGATGTCATGAAGGGGTCAGAAATCTTCCAGAGGGATAGGTTTGAAAATTGTTCTATGAAGGAAAGTGTGGAAGGATTATGGGAAGAATTAAAAAGAATAATAGAGGTTATGTTGTATAAATATGTGCCAAAGAAAAGATTATGATCTGGGGAAGATCCACCTTATTATGGACATCAGATTTAACAAATGAAGAGGAAGTGTAGAAAATGACATGCCAAGTGGAGAAATGAAGATATGACAGGAACTAAGGAATTGATAAAACAAATGAGAAGGGAGCTTGGAACGGATTATCAAACAGGTTTAGATAGGTTTTTAGGGAAGATGGTGGAATTTGTTTAGGTATGATAAGAATGAGAGGAAGGGACCCCTCTGCTGAAAGGTAGGGATGGCAGGACTGTGTCAAATGACCAAGAAAAATTGGAGATGCTGCAAAGCCAGTACTTGTCAGTGTTTGAGACGAAGGAGGATTGGTGGTTTAGTAAGTTTAAGACGAGGGAGTGGGAGATAGCAATGGTAATCAGTGGGTTGAAGAGCAGTAAGGTAGTGGGACCAGACGGGATAGGCAACGCAGCACTTAAGTTTGGTGGGAGAGAGTTAGTGAAATATTTGGGGGTGTTTAGCAAGTCCTTAGGAGAGGGTAAGTTGCAACAAGGTTGGAAGGATGCGTTGGTGGTCCCAATACACAAGCAGGGGGAGGCCTGGTAGCTACAGACCGGTGAGTCTCACACAGAGTACACGAAAGGTAATGGAGAGGGTGGTGGTTCAGTATGTGGTGAATGTTATTAACAAGAGGAGTCGTCGTCGTCACAACATGGTTTCAGAAAAGGATACTCATGTGAGATGCAGCTGGCTGGGCTGTTAAGAGGATCTGGTGCAGGCAGTTGATGAGGGGAAGCAGGTGGATGCCTGCTTCATAGACTTTGAGAAGGCATTTGATAAGGTGCCCCATGGGACTTCGATGAAGAAGGTGGATGGGCTGATACCGGACAGGTGGGTGGTGGAATGGATTGGGGACTTCCTCAGGGGGTGAAGACAGAGGGTGAAAGTGGGGTTGGCAATATCGGAGGAAGGGGAGATTATTGTCAGGGGTGCCGCAGGGAAGCGTGCTGGGCCCTCTGTTGTATACCATAATGGTAAATTACATGGGTTTCGCGATTAGGGGAAAAATAAGATTGTTTGCGGATGATTGTGTATTGCATGCAGAGGTGGGAGGGGGTGAAAACTTGCTGGCAGACATTTGACAGGATATGGTTGTGTACCAGGGAGAATAAAATGAAGATAAATGTAAGAAAAACTAAGGTAATGAGGTTTACAAGGAAGAAGGTGATAAACAGGGATATGTACAGATGGGAGGAGCAAGAGAGAGAAGTAGCAGAAAATAAGTATCAAGGGATTTTATTGCAGGGAGACCTTGGATGGAAAAAAACAGGTAGAGAGGGCTTTAGCAATGTTGGGAATGGTGCTGAAGGGAATCGGCAGTGAGGTGAAGGAGATGGCATATGGCACAATGGTACGGCCTATGTTAGAATATGCGGCAGCATTATGGGACCTGTACGTGGAGATGGAGATGAGAGAGTTAGAGAAGGTGCAAAGGGCAGCAAGATGGTTGAAGGGTAGGTGGAGAAGACAGGGGCAGGATGGTGAGGACGAGGGGAACTATAGGCCATCAGTGGTGATAAAAGAAATGGGGTGGAGCTTGTTGAAGGAAAGAGGAAAGGCTGGTCAGGATATACGGGCTGGAGAATGGAGAGGGAGGGTGGGGAAGGTTACGCTGCCAGGTAAGTAAGGGAGAGGAAACAACAGTGAGAAGCTTCAGAGGGTGTGGAGGAGAACGGAGCGGGGTAGGCAGTCTATGCTTGTGAGGGAGTGGAATGTGTTGCGGGAGGAATTGGTATCTGTGAGAGGAAGGGCGTGGTGGTGGAGTTTGGTCGTGTAGGGGAGAGGTGAGATTACTAGGCACCGGGCGGTAGCCTAATTGTGGGTGTTGGATTATTTTTTAAGGTAGTCACCCAGAGTAAAGGCTTTTCTGTAGAAAGTAAAAAAAAGTGGTATTTTTCCACTCTACTAATTATGCAGAACACAAATATGCTAGGGGCATTAATATCCAACTAATTTCGTAACATGTGCCCACCTAACCTAACAGAACCTAACTCCACGATGAGTGAATCACCATTTTACATTTTTAAACTAACCTAGATTGTAGGGTTTTAAACTAACCTAGGATTTTAGAATGTTAATCTAACCTACAAATTTAGTCTAATCTAGGATTTTAGGGATTTAAATGAACCATAAAACGCACTGAAAGAATATGAATTAACTCACCTGGATAGGCAGCAGGTACAATTTCTCTGTCCACGGCCCATTCAACTCGTGCATCTGACCTCAATCCACAAAACACCACTATCTACTAAAAAATCCAATAACACCCGCCACGTAGGCGAATATTACGCACAGAAGCACTCATTCTTGCACCCTCCAATCTTAAATCGCAAGCCTTCGCATGGTCGGATTCAGACGTCACGACTCACAAATCTGCACTGTGTCTCGTCTCAACTTCAACTAATGGCGTCTCAACGTCTGCGTAAAATTCTGTTACGTACAGACCCCACAGCCAATAAGGTGATGGCACGATGCACATTTGTTCACGTTAGTAATGCAGTACTTCACCAAAAATCATGGCGTCAGACGTAAACAAAGCTACGAACTGCTCGTACTTTTAACTATTTTATTTAATACATTCTACTTATTTTGACATTACACCCTACTGAATATTAACAAGGTAAGCTGTGCAGAACCCATTAATGCTACTTTTGTTGGTCTAGGACGTTTCCTTCAGAAAAGCTGCTACTCTGGATAATTACCTCCAAAAACATGTTTTTATTCCAATATTTGTGGTTTGTTATTAAATGTAAAAAAAAGAACTTCGGAAATTGGGGCTGGCTGGTGTCTTTTCAATAATGTTTTCCCAGTTAGAGAAATCAGAAATAGCAAGTTTTTTATTTGTATTTTTCAAAAATTTTAGCAAAATTAATTTTGTGGAAATGTGTATTGAAGTACAAAATGCTGAAAGCCAACAGTGGGTCACTTTACAGCGTTGTTAGGGCCTGTTATTTCCCGAGAAGTTTCCATACTTCACCTCGACTTGAGCTGCTTAGGCTATGTCCTCATAATACTGGCTATACACACGCGCATGTGCATCCTAATGTGCGACGACTTTTGTGACCACAACGTCCTTGCAGTAGAGGCCTGGCAGGTGTTGTGGGGAAATGGTTAATAAAGTTATATGCAGGATGATTCTAAAATCATGGGACAAACTTTGAGGGGTGGTAGAGCTCACTAAAACAAACAATTATTGTATAGGAATATATGGGCGGGAGTGACGCTTTGGGGCACAAACACAAACATAACACATGACATGCAAATTATTGTTTATTTACAATGTCGCCGCTAAATGTCTTTTTTATAGAGTCTCAATTTGTTCCTATGGGGGCATTTGAAAGCCCTCATGTACGAGACTCCAGTTGATTCCATTGAAGACCTCGTCGCTCGACTATCATGTGTGGCTGCACGCGTGGGTGAAATACCCGGCGTATTTGAATCTGTTCGCCAATCACTCCACCGACGCTACCAAGCTTGCATTACTGTCGGTGGTTGCAATTTTGAGCAATTATTATAAACATTGCTGTAAAAAGGCATTTAGCGGCGACGTTGTAAATAAACAACGTGTTGCATTTCATGTGTTATGTTTGTGATTGTGCCTCAACGTGTCACTTCCGCCCGTATATTCCTATACAATAATTGTTTGTTTTGGTGAGCTCTACCACCCCTCAGTATTTGTCCCGTGATTTTATAATCACTGTGTATATAATGTGCCTTCATTATATTAGAATTGGAACAACACTTGACTGCAACTGCCAGCCATTCAGTTCATTCTGTACATTAGAAATACATAAGCAGTTGGGTTAAGTTCCGCAACACAAAATTATCACATTTTGGAATGATTTGGTAATTCAGATAAAAATTACACTTTGCTAGTCACTGTCGTACATATTTTAACACTCAGAAAATCAAACGTGTGTTGTCATTATTGCATTCACAGAAATCTCCTAAAGTTATTATTTTTTTAAATTTATTTATCATCCAATTTCCTTTTTTCAATGAAAGTGGACTAGTCCTATATTAAATATTAAAATACACATTCATTCATACATTAAAAGTATAATTACTATTACAAATGCAAATATACAGGCTACATAAAATAGAAATACAGATACGCTGGGTTTGTATATACATATTACAGTATTATTGTACAGGTAAAAAGAGTATAGAGAACATTTAGTTATTATATTAAAGAACATTTTTTATTACATTACTTTTGTTGCATTAAATGTTTTAATAAAATATTCTTCAACATAATAAAGGGCTGCCTTTGTCAAGTATACTTTTCAGATTTTTTTTTTTTTTTCAAGCTAGTGAAGTTGGATTTGTTGACGGTTTGTTGTGGCAAAGGAAGGCTGTTTAACAGTTTTATTTAACTTTGGTAAGGACTTTCCCCACATAACACAGTTTGTAATGACACAATATTCTTAATTTTTCGGGACACGGGTGTAAAATTCTTTCGTGTGTATTTAGCTTTGGAAAGCTTCGTAATATTTTGTCAGGTTTCAAGTTAAAGCCGCGGTGGTTCGTTTCCCGTGATAGTTTGTTTATCGAGCAGACGTGTGCTTTTGTAGGTTATCGGACGGACATCTGCTGTTTACGTTGTAACAGGAGTCAGTTTACCGTCTCGTTTCGAAAGTTGAATCAGCGTCACCTGGTACTGAGTCTCGTATTATACCTATGAGCAAGCCGTGGCAACGTAGCCGTGGCAACGTAAACATTCGGAAGTGTAACAAGTCCGCAACGTTACAAGATGGCGCACAACTGAGGGGCTCGATGTTATAAATATGGTTTAATGAGCAGCGGCCACATTACAAGTTCTATAGCCCATCAATAGTTGTGTGGTCGCGGGTGTTATGTGCCACTGTAGTGTATTGTATATTTCTGAAAGCAAAAAGTATGGTCTGGTATACGCAAAGTGAAGGGAGTGTTAATATTTTCAGTTGTTGAAAATACATTTTGCACGAGGTTGATGTTTTTATGCCAATTGTTATTCGTATAATTTTCTTTTGTAGACCCAATTAAAAAAAATTATTTTCCAATTGGCAGTGTTATTTACTGAAAGCAAAGAAAAATTGATGGAGTTTGCTTATAATTGAAAGACATTTTGTGTGACAGTTTGTATTTATAAATGAACTCTTCATTTAGGCTTTCTTTGTAAGCTGTGAACAGCCATGGCAAACAGAAATGTGGTGACTGCTGTGTGTTTGCAAGGACACCAGCAAGTAAGCAACTCGAGTATGTAGGTTTTCATGTACTGTACTGGCATTTAAGGCGAGGCTAATACATACTTGGCGACATCACAGCCGGGGCCAAGCACGGGCGCGTGTATAGGTACTTGGAGAGAATTTGGACGTGGCCTCGATAGCTGAGAGAACTGTGATGAATGGGAAAATTGTAAGAGATTTATATCATCTCTTTCCTGACAAGTTTCCAAGACTGTCGTGATTTACAGTCCAGCGGTGTTGATTTGTTACTTTACAATTGTGGCCTACACGTAACCTGTATGTCTAGTAACTTAATGATAATTCCTAATGAACTGTTATTTTGGCTGTACCACATATTGCATAGTATCATTGTGAGTCCGGGTTGTCTGCATCATACAACACTGTCACACACAGAAGCACTCGTACTTGCACCCTCCATTCAATAATCACAAGCCTTCGCATGTTCAGATTGGGTTGTCACAACTCACGTGCGCAACAACACACACCACTCGCCACAAACTACACTGTTTTGCATCTAAACTGCAACTAACATATGGTAAAATCTACACATCCTTAGCCAATAAGGTGACGGGCGATTCACATTTGTTTATGTTACTACAGCATTACAGGACTAAACATCATGGCATCAGATGTAATCAAAGCGGCCGAACTCCTGTTATATTATCTATTTTATTTCCGACGTTCTGCTTATTTTATAATTACGCCATCCTAAATATGAAACAGGTAAGGTGTGCAAAAGCCATTTATATAAGTAACTTTTGTGGGTTTACCATGTCTCCTTCAAAAAGCAACTATTCTTTACATATAAATAATTTTATTTTAATTATTGGTTAGTAACTTTCTGAATTTAAATTAATTGAACGTTTTAATGTCACAGATTTATATAATTATCGTTTCTTAATTTGTGTGGTTTCTCCTTGTCAAGCCATATAATTGTTTACTGATAAGCTAAATTCCTAGGTGGTCATTTATGTTAACTTCTTTATAGATTACATTTCCCTATCAGGAAGCTTTTTATTCCTTGGTTTGGTTAAGCAGGCTAGGGTTACACTTATGCAAACCCAGGGACTCTCTCTCTAGTCTTGACAGCGGTCAGGTCATGTAGAACTAGCTGCTACAAATTGTATTTAAATGTTTGTACGACCACCGATCATAAGGAGAGCCATCGCCAGTGTTATAAATGTGCGCAGGCAAAGGAAGAGGCCTAGAAAGCACCAGTTTTAATTTATAAGTGGATTTCAAGTCACCAAGAAGATTCCCAAGGGGGCGCTTGTGACTCCATTGCCGTGGCTTCTACTGATGCGTAAGACTAATGAATAGTATGATCCAAAGGTCCACATATTTCTGACTGTTGAAATCATCACATTAATTACTTAAAGTGAAGAGAAACTTTAAATATTTTCTTTAGGTTATTTATATGCCCAGAGGTCCTGAGAATTTAATTTTGCTTTAAAGTGAATCTAGTTGAACCAAAATTTGTTTAATGAACTTATTCAAAGTTAATATAACTCTTGTAACTCGCCGATCACACGACTTGATGTTGCATTCCAATAAATCACTGTAAATTACTCAGCGCCAGATAGTTCAGGGAGAGTGATGAGGGCTCTAACAAGGATATTACCATAATTAAAAGGCACCACTGTTATTTTCAAGTACCCGCAAGGAATTATTGCAAAGGTGTCTTGAGTTATTTCCGGGCGTTTAATTGCTTCACGCAAGCTCCCCCCACTGGACCGTCGGTACGTACAAAGTTTCTTTGGCCTCTCGCGAGCGTTCGGTACTCACGTTCCCTGTTTGACAAAACAGTATGTACAGGCCTTTCGAAGGCCTGCACCCCCCAACTCCCATGTCTCTCCTATATCTCTTCATCCTTGCGACTACAGCTGCCTCCTCTCTGCTCGGGTTGACCCGAGGTTACCCGTAGGGTGTCTTCTCGGAGCCAACCAGAGATGGAACCTTGAAGTCCTGTCTACACCGTCTGTGATCCTTCCAGCGGGCACAAATTTATTTATAAATGAATATTACGTCGTCTTCTTTCTCTAAGGAATTACTCTAAACAACTAATTAACATTATATGAAATATTATATCTTTATAAAAATTAATTATACAAATATGGCTTTGCAATTTATGCTTGTCACATTCTGTTTAATGAACTTTCTCATCAAGAATTTATTGCATTTATCTGAACTAATTAAATTTCCCTGTAATGGTGTTCTTGAAACATATTAACTTAGAGAAAGAGAGATTAATTTATTAATACTTCTGAGAAATATTAACTTATGAATCATTGTCACAATTTCTAAGAAATCTAAATTTTGGAAGGAATTATTTCTGGTAACTACAGATGTTCGTACATGTCTGATGCTAATTTGTCTTGCTATTTTTCTTATCACAGTGAAATAACNTTTCTGGTAACTACAGATGTTCGTACATGTCTGATGCTAATTTGTCTTGCTATTTTTCTTATCACAGTGAAATAACTTTAATTTGAATTCAGGGTATATCTGTGTGATGTGTAATTTTAAACCCTCTCGAAAATGGTGCACTGTTTAGTAAGATTTTAGCAAATAAGAGAATAATATTATAAATAAATTTAAGAGGGGTTGTCCTAATGTTGCAAAACTAACTGAAGAATTTACAAACAAAAGTGTTTAAACTCGGAATACGGACTCAGTTCAAATGTAAACAAAACAAACAGCCATATGGTANTTTCTGGTAACTACAGATGTTCGTACATGTCTGATGCTAATTTGTCTTGCTATTTTTCTTATCACAGTGAAATAATTTTAATTTGAATTCAGGGTATATCTGTGTGATGTGTAATTTTAAACCCTCTCGAAAATGGTGCACTGTTTAGTAAGATTTTAGCAAATAAGAGAATAATATTATAAATAAATTTAAGAGGGGTTGTCCTAATGTTACAAAACTAACTGAAAAATTTACAAACAAAAGTGTTTAAACTCGGAATACGGACTCAGTTCAAATGTAAACAAAACAAACAGCCATATGGTANAATTTACAAACAAAAGTGTTTAAACTCGGAATACGGACTCAGTTCAAATGTAAACAAAACAAACAGCCATATGGTAGGATACTGTCTTGCTACAATAACTTGGTGTTCCCTCATTTTTTCTTGATGAAACGTGCAACAAGGTATCTCGGAAAAACATAATTTAAACATCAAAAGAAAACAAGCTCAACGTGCTTCATGGCAGTTTATTTAAACAAAGGAATATAAAAAAAATTATTCCTACGCACTATCCACGTAATCTTAAACTCAACCATTGCAACTCGGGAGGCCTTGTAGAAGTAAAATATAGCACATTTAAACTGAAGAAATCTTTCCTTGAGATGAGTCTTGATAATTACCAGCCTTATCACTTAATTCACGCTTCTATCAATTGAAATGTAAAAGTGTTGCAAGTGTAAAAATGCGACGTAACTAACATGCTAGTTTTTCTTATGTGCATGGGAAAAACAACCAAGGGTTGGAACTTTAATAGTGGCAACACTGCTGTAGAAAGTCATGTGATTAAATTTAACTTTTATTTTAATGTATATTTAAAATATACATTATAACTTTTCATTTACAAATTATTAATATGAATAAAAATTCCAAGCAGGGAGTTGCGAAAGAGAATTAATATTTTTTTGTATAATGTCAAGTCTGGAACTCAGGTCCCTACCGGCGGCTGCTTGAGCAACACACGCATATGCTCTCGCCATCTTCGTTTCTCCACAATGGAACCAGATAGCGTTACACATACCACATGTTGGTTACGTACTGACCTTATGTCAAAGCAAATGAACTANCCACAATGGAACCAGATAGCGTTACACATACCACATGTTGGTTACGTACTGACCTTATGTCAAAGCAAATGAACTACCCTTTCCCATGTAACGTGCAAGAGTAGTGATGAGGATACAGCCTTGCAGAGCAGGTGGTGACGTGATATTCTCGAACAACAAGAGCGGTATCCGATAGTGATTGAATGTTTCGTAGGTCGTACAGCGCGGCAGCGTCGTTGAGCTTGTCGAGAGTCCTGCATTTCCTTGNCACAATGGAACCAGATAGCGTTACACATACCACATGTTGGTTACGTACTGACCTTATGTCAAAGCAAATGAACTATCCTTTCCCATGTAACGTGCAAGACTAGTGATGAGGATACAGCCTTGCAGCAGGTGGTTTGTCGTAGTGGTGACGTGATATTCTCGAACAACAAGAGTGGTATCAGATAGTGATTGAATGTTTCGTAGGTCGTACAGCGCGGCAGCGTCGTTGAGCTTGTCGAGAGTCCTGCATTTCCTTGCAGGAACGGTAGCAAGATGGGTAAGAGTGTTTGAGGGACACCGCAGTGCGACAGTGTACACAACTGCTTTTTCAGAGCTGTTACTGACTGTACAGGAAGCATGTAAGAGTGCCCAATAAAAGATATGTTTGTAGGAGCAAGAACTTTGTTCAAAAGATTATTTCAAAAAGTCCTGATTAGTTGTGAAGAGCCCGTAGGTCTGGTAAACTAAGACGTAAATGTAATGGCCAAAAAATATCATCACATTACAGAAGCAAACAGTAAGTGGGTTTTATTTATTTCACCACAAATGCGTTGGAAACTTTAATGGCCTGAATTCCAGAGGATTTTAAACTCACACAAGCATGTATGTTCTCATAATGGCCCTGGTTCACGCCAAGCCCAGAACATTTGCTCATGGTCGTTGTTAGGAAAAAATTGTGACGGAGACTTTAAGATGAAGGAAACTCGCAGATATTTGATTTGTGATTTTTGATTAATCCTGAGAAGCCATCAATAACTGTTGGCAGTGACAAGTATTAATTCAATGTGTTTTGAGTACTATTGTATCATCTGAAACTTCAGGGTAAAGTACTTGGTTTCATCACCAATCATGGCAGTGTGAAATGTTGGGTTATTTGCAGTTCATTAAACCACAAGTAACAATTCATTTCCATGATGGGTTATAATTTGCAATAATTTATTTGCATTAGATACCATGGGTCTTTTGCATAATTAGAAGTGTATCATATTGACATGGATGTGTCTTATCAGACTATAAAGACCTAAAAAGACCTAAAGACCGTGTGAGCTCTCTTGCAAGTGATAAACTTTCCATCATACCTGAGCTGACGGTGCAGCGCACAGCTCGCTTATCTTCAATAACTTCAGTTCTCATTTCTATTTTCTTCAGCCTGGGAATCAATTTTCATATGCACTTGCTCCTCTTCCATCTCAAGTTTTGTAAAACACGTTCATTTGTCTTAAAACTAGATAAAAGTGGGTCTTAGATCTCTGGAAATGTAATCAATAAATGTGTCATGGTGATACTATGTTCAATTTCTCAAANAATGTGTCATGGTGATACTATGTTCAATTTCTCAAAAGTTTTCGTATTTTATAAAAAAAGTTTAAAGGAGGCCATTCCTTAGTTTTCGAAATGGACAAGTTACACTCTTAATTAATTTGGACACTCCATTTCATAAAAAAAGGAAACAAATTTTTTTTNGATAGTGATTGAATGTTTCGTAGGTCGTACAGCGCGGCAGCGTCGTTGAGCTTGTCGAGAGTCCTGCATTTCCTTGCAGGAACGGTAGCAAGATGGGTAAGAGTGTTTGAGGGACACCGCAGTGCGACAGTGTACACAACTGCTTTTTCAGAGCTGTTACTGACTGTACAGGAAGCATGTAAGAGTGCCCAATAAAAGATATGTTTGTAGGAGCAAGAACTTTGTTCAAAAGATTATTTCAAAAAGTCCTGATTAGTTGTGAAGAGCCCGTAGGTCTGGTAAACTAAGACGTAAATGTAATGGCCAAAAAATATCATCACATTACAGAAGCAAACAGTAAGTGGGTTTTATTTATTTCACCACAAATGCGTTGGAAACTTTAATGGCCTGAATTCCAGAGGATTTTAAACTCACACAAGCATGTATGTTCTCATAATGGCCCTGGTTCACGCCAAGCCCAGAACATTTGCTCATGGTCGTTGTTAGNTCACACAAGCATGTATGTTCTCATAATGGCCCTGGTTCACGCCAAGCCCAGAACATTTGCTCATGGTCGTTGTTAAGAAAAAATTGTGACGGAGACATTAAGATGAAGGAAACTCACAGATATTTGATTTGTGATTTTTGATTAATCCTGAGAAGCCATCAATAACTGTTGGCAGTGACAAGTATTAATTCAATGTGTTTTCAGTACTATTGTATCATCTGAAACTTCAGTCTCTGCCGTGTACACTAAAGTACTTGGTTTCATCACCAATCATGGCAGTGTGAAATTTTGGGTTAAGTAACAATTCATTTCCATGATGGGTTATAATTTACAATAATTTATTTGCATTAGATACCATGGGTCTTTTGCATAATTAGAAGTGTATCATATTGACATGGATGTGTCTTATCAGACTATAAAGACCTAAAAAGACCTAAAGACCCTGTGAGCTCTCTTGCAAGTGATAAACTTTCCATCATACCTGAGCTGATGGTGCAGCACACAGCTCGCTTATCTTCAATAACTTCAGTTCTCATTTCTATTTTCTTCAGCCTGGGAATCAATTTTCATATGCACTTGCTCCTCTTCCATCTCAAGTTTTGTAAAACACGTTCATTTGTCTTAAAACTAGATAAAAGTGGGTCTTAGATCTCTGGAAATGTAATCAATACATGTGTCATGGTGATACTATGTTCAATTTCTCAAAAGTTTTCGTATTTTATAAAAAAGTTTAAAGGAGGCCATTCCTTAATTTTCGAAATGGACAAGTTACACTCTTAATTAATTTGGACACTCCATTTCATAAAAAAAGGAAACAAATTTTTTTTNTTTTCGAAATGGACAAGTTACACTCTTAATTAATTTGGACACTCCATTTCATAAAAAAAGGAAACAAATTTTTTTTTGCCATAACATTAAAAATAGTAAAATTATAGTGAATTGATTCAATGTAAATTTATTTTGACCTGAATTATCCGGGCCAGCGAGTGAATCACTGGTGTAGTCCATTCACGGTTACTTCACACTTTTCTGAAACCCTGATCAATTTCTACTTTGGGTTGCCGATTACGTATCCTTCCCGCTGCATGTAAACATAAACACAGCCATGTGACTTCTACATTTTAACTGTCAAATGCTTTGTTTACTATTTACAGCTGTTCAAAGAATTCTGTCATATTTCAAAACCCAATACATACGGATGTTCACAATTTAGGCCTATAACCATATTTAGGTCAGCTTTATGACTTTTTAATAGTGTCCATACTGACAATAGTTCTTACGGTTATTATTTTACATTATTAAAATATTTGTTATACACGACACAGCACATTGCACGTAATACACGTTAATGTTGTGTCACGCCTGTTTAACCCAGTTACAACTGCGGGGGACAGAACTGCAGTATTTAACCTCTTGTTATTTATGTGTGTTGTGGTATTTCGTTAAAATAATTGTCTCAGTAGGAAGAACAAATATTAAAACGAAGGAGCAACAAGTTCAACGAAAAAGATGGTAAATTCAAACATGCAACTTGTGTCACTTATTTTTTGTACAAAGCTGTGACAAACGTAGAAGGTAGTGGTGAACTTGCACACAGATACACCTACCGTAACTTTTATTCTGCCTATNCAAAGCTGTGACAAACGTAGAAGGTAGTGGTGAACTTGCACACAGATACACCTACCGTAACTTTTATTCTGCCTATATTCTTTGCAAAGATACAGTACTTGGTATTTACTAGGTTAATTTAATTTTTTTTTTTTTTTTNCAAAGCTGTGACAAACGTAGAAGGTAGTGGTGAACTTGCACACAGATACACCTACCGTAACTTTTATTCTGCCTACTACGATCTCTGCAAAGATACAGTACTTGGTATTTACTAGGTTAATTTAATTTTTTTTTTTTTTTAAATTTTCTGGCTGGGATTTTGGTAAAGGTACAAATTACAGAAACATACGCACGTTACACTACTGTGTTTCAAGCACCTACTGCGGTGTTACGAGGTTGTAATAAATAAACAGACATGAATTGAAATAATTAACTTAGTCATAAAAACAGTTTACTGTTAAAATGTATAAATTTTGCACGTCCAATATTTGCACAAGCGCACATGCACATGCGTGTGTCCATGCACGCACATACACACACACACACACACACACACAAGGCCAGCGTAACGACCACGACACAGCCACACCCTTTCTCAAACAGCGGTCACGATACACATTGCAGTATATTTATTGCTGCTATGGAAACACTGATTTATCACCACATTGTAACTTGTCTAGGTAGGTTTACAAAACACAACGTGTACAACTTGATGTGGTAATTTGAAGTATTTTTCGGAGCAAGAAAAATTAACGCTTTGTTGAACAGCAACGCGTTATGTCAAGTCGTCAGACGCCTCTTCTGCCAACTTCTGATTTGTAACTCTCCCACCATCACATCTAAATATATTGTGATAAGTATTCAAACATTAAAATCTCTTTCAAGTTGTAAATTACAAATTAAAAAATCATTATTTTTGCTGTAATAAGTATGAAATATGCTGAAATTGAAAACATATATAATTTTCCTGCTGCAACTAGCAGTGCGAAACTTCCCGGGAGAGAGCGACAAGCTCCGCTCCGTCGACAGTCTTTGGTCCCTATTAATCCGGATAATCGACTTTCTACTGCAATAAAATACATTTTAAATACAACATAAAAAAGTTTACTATCTATTACTTGTATGTACCTACATACACCAGATAATTATTTATTGATATTTGGGAGAGAACTTAGCATTAGAACAGCCTATGTTTTACTATCTAGCATGCAAGCTCTTGTATGCTAGCTACCATTTTACTTGATGGCCATTCACACGACACAAGTTCGGTGCAAGTCGAGGTGAACGAGAAAGCGATCACTCACTTGCTAACGGAATATGGCCATGCAGTTGTGCTAGAATATGTCAACAATGCCACACCACGGTCTCTGCCCATACCTCGCGTGTTTCTAGATGACTGTGAGGAGTGAAGAGTAATTGGTAGAGAAATGCAAAATTCTATTTGGCATCACGGTAGACTTCATTGTCCTGTATATACTCAAGCCAGGGCCACTCTTTCATGGACTCCTGTGACAGTGAGGATCCAGTTTGCCTTTTGACTTGGTTGTAAGTGATTGGGTTAGCCAATTTCTAGTCTTTTATTGGTCTAAAGACGTCCAGGGAATTGCAAACAAACCGTAGTGCAGCGACAGAGTCGACACAAACACACAAGTGTTTCAAGACTATTCCGTCTTCAATTGATAATGCTATTTGCTAGATGTTGCTTGCTGCACCCAGTAGCCAGCGAAAGGCCACCGACAACAGTCGGCAGCTAATCATACATTTTGCTGCCGATATGGCACATATTTTCAATTGCCAGGCATAGGGCATTATTCTTACGGACACCAAATATGCCCAGACCATGCCAAGCCATGTTGAAAGGAAGTTGTTTTAACAAAATTAATGACATAAGAAACTTTTAATTCAAACATATTTAGAAACATTATTAAGTAGTTGCAGATCGGTTTTTTTTTTTCAGTTGTTAACAGTAATTATTCAAATTCCTAGTTTTTTGAAAATTAAAAAAAAAAATTGCAAAATGGTATGAATGGACAGTACTAAAAATGGTGAATAATCACATAGGCTCATCATAATATTTGGAATACATAATATTAATAATGATTATGCAAATCATAGTGTAAAAGTAATAAAAATGACAGGCAAAATCCACCGCAAGAAATACCCAAATGCTTAAAAAGTAAAAAAACATGCCTCAAAATGGCTCCGGAAAAGAGAAATCACTCAAAATACGTGCCACTCTGCTTCCCATAGCATGAATTATAGCCTCGCAGATTTACCTGCCTTGTACAATTTTCCACTTACGATGCAGGTAAATGAGTGTGCCCTTGGCACTTGCTGTTGCTCCCTCTGTGGGAGCAGAGTGGTGTAGATTGTGTGACACCACTTTGTGGAGCAAGTTGTTGGTCAGTGCATAATCCCAACGGTTCTAAGTCCCAACTAAACAAAATTCAAAAACCTAACACCATCACCTACATCTGCCAAAAACACTACAAATATTCACCTCACAACATAAAATGGCATGGACGCTGATAGCGTCGTACAGAGAAAATGGCACATTCAGCTTAAATAGTCATTACGTTGGTACAGTGTAAGTAAACAAGCATTGGTCAGTTTGCAAATAAAGGCAACATACAGCTTCTCTCTAACCATGTGGCTAGCCAAAAATTCTTCTGAACATTAGACTGTACCTTATTTTATTACGTACAACCAGCACCTGTTCAGAATGACTGTTGCGTTGGAAAATAATCTCTGTCTGGCCAATTCAATTACAGTAAAACTGCTATTGACTGAATAGTGCTTGAAAAGATGAGGCCAAGCGTAGGTCGCAACTCAGAAATCTATGTTTACACTTCAATTTAACATTTCTGAACTACTCCAACTCTAATTTCCGCACGTTATTTATATATAACACTTCACACAGTAAACACTGCAGTCGGGACTTCCTCCCCTAAATCTGCATTTTAACTTGATGTTACCAAAACGTTTTGAAATAGCTTGACAAAATTGCGTGCTTGGCTTGGCTTTTGTTCACGTCATTTTGTCAGTATAGGACATAAAGGAACGTGGCAGAACATGCAAACCACACATCTTAAAACCTGGTACAATATAACAATTTTTTTTTAATGCAATCCACCAACCAAATTACAAGGCAGCCATAATTTTTCAGCATGGTAAGCTTTGTGAAAGCCAAATATATAACTTCATTGTCATAACTCTAGAATGTTTCGTACAAATTGACTGTGATTCTCTATTATTACCAGTAATTTTGTTGTACTTGTTTTCTTCAGTAAGTGTCAGTGGGGCCTGCTGAAGGAAGGGTTATTGTTTCAGGAGACATATCCTTCGACACCACCAGTTTGGTTTGCAGAGTCCGAGGAAACGAGTGTGACGAATGCTGTCCAAGTTCTGAGCAACACGTCTGGCAGGGACAATCACGTACGGTTCCGTTTCACGTACCTCTGTAGACCGTCTCGTCCACGTAAATACATTTTTTACGTACCCAAAGTCGGTGTTGCCACCACGTGTCTTTGGAAGCAGGAAGTGTTCGTTCTTAAGCATACTTGCTTGGCTGTTGTCTTTGAAGAACACTTTTTCTGTTAGTAGTTTTCTTGAGAAAATGGATGTTACGTTAAAAAGAAATGGCATGTAACTGGAAGTCAGGGAAATTAAATGTTTATACTCTGTATCAGCCTTGTTACGAGAAACTCTCGCAGTGCAGTATACATACTGAATGTAGAAAGAGGGAGAGGGACGAGTGTGAGGTGTTGTGGTGTGCAGGTGCTGAACCAAGTGGCGATCCTGGTGCGAGAGCTGTGTCGGCTGCACAGCCTGCCGGAGCCGCCAGACCTGGGGCGATTGACGCTGCCCGGGCCACAGAACTACCACCACCGACCCCCGGACCACTATGACGAGGACATGGAGGTGGAGGAGGACGAGGATGAAGACGACGACGACGGAGAGGAGGATCTGCACCTTGAGCTCGATGAGGCGGAGAATACCGCCAAGAGCAAGGCGAGGAACATGCAACAAACACATTGGCAATATGTTGTAGTACGGTGGTGTACAGGGATACAGTACAATCACGATATTCGCAAACTGCACAAGCAGACTTTTGTATACTCGGATGAAAACTACCTAGTAAGGAACACGTATTTAATGATATACATTAGCCGGGAATTTTACAGATGTACTTTAAAGTGAAGTACGTTATGCTGAGATTTTACTGTATATGATAACATTTCTGTTCTGTCCTGAAATTTCAACAAAGCTATGAGCAAAGTTCACAATGTCGGGAATTAAATTCATAAGAGCTGTCTGTAGTGGTGATTTATGTATCATTGACCACACACTGAATGTTAACTCTTCACAAAAATCTCAGTCCAGTTTCTAAGCGTAGTTACCAAGCGAGGTGGCATAGTGGTAAACCATTGGGAGGACGAGGAATTGATTCCCAGTTCTGGCAATCCTGATGTTTTCCAGGGTTTTCCAAAATCTTTGCAGCTGAATGTTGGGATGGTTCGTTAATGCATGTACAGACTGATATCTTCCTCATTGCTAAATGTCTAGTGTTCCTACACCAAGGCGGCTTTGTCGTAGTTCGGGGCCACTAAAAAAAAACAACAGTTAAAAGCAACAAGTAATAAATAAATATTCTATATGAAATAATTGTAGGACTGCAACTTGTAGACATCTCACAAGAAGAAGTTGAAATCCTGTGCTAAGGATTCTAGCACACATCAATACTAGAGCTTGTCATTTTTCACAAAGAGTGTGTTGACATATAGTGGTTGTTACGTATCTAATTATGGTTGGGTTCCTAATTTACAGTGCCTTGTGGTTCCTGAGAACGACCTTGTAAAATCATAGCAGACAAATTTTAATCTCAAAGTGCCCAAAAATTTGTGTTAAAAGTGAGTTTACATGTTAAGTCAGCTTTTAATTATCTCTGGCACAAAAATAACAAGTTTTATAACGAAGTGATTATTTAATTCAATCGACAGACAAATCCCGAACAAAATGATGTACATCCTCTCCTTGTTCCAAAAAGAAATATCAAACACCAGACATCAAGTCACTTAGTGAATGCAAAGTCCATTTAAGTAGTTTCTTGCAGAAAAATTAGCAGTTTTATTAGAAGTAGATAAATTAAATTTTAATAATCAGACATCTTTAGAATAAAATAATACCCCTGAAAGTTATGTATGACCACTCGACACCAAATTAAACGTAGCTGTGCGTAACTTCTGGCAAGCACAAATTTCATTTTCAGTTGTTTTGTGCAGGGAAATCAGCAGTTTTATAAAACATATATTAATTTATTTTAGTATTCAGACTTTTTTAGAATGAAATGAAAACTTATAAAAATACATAGAACCAAAAAATAAGTTTAATTATAGGACCACATAAGTTTTTAGCAGCATACAACTTCCACCATTCTGGAAAATTTTGATTTGTGTTCCGTAACATTGGCTTTATAAATTTAACGTGGTTTGACAACTCCGCATTTCAGACGGCACATACGAACATGCTGACGGGAGGGAATGAATTTTACAAACATTGTGGAATCTTATTTTCTGTGTGGAACTATGTACGTATAGTGTCTGAAAGGATTATCAGTAAGTCAAAAGCAAAACATAAAACTCTGAATACATGATTGAAATTGTAATTCAATAAATATGGCATAGGTAGGCTGTCAACAATCAATACAGTCAATCCCAAATGCAATCCCTACTCTGAGAACAAAAAGAAGAGATAAAAATCATTCTTATAAAAGCAATACCACAAAACATATCAGAAACCAAACTCAGGGTGCACAATATCTAACATGGCGAAACTATCGCAATACTACTGACTGAAGGGGGAATATTGGGGTGTGTAACTGGCTCTGTTGCTATGCGCGTGATAGTGGACCATTACTGTTGTCACGAGAGATAACAAGGTGGTGTGGAACATGAGGTGTTGTGCGCAGGGCTGGCCGACCTGCGGATACCAGCTAAGTACTCGTGCCCAACCACCAGCGCTGCACTATTTACACATTATTGCTTTTCCCAGCATATCNCGTCACAAGGGATAACTAGGTGGTGTGGAACATGAGGTGTTGTGCGCAGGGCTGGCCGACCTGCGGATACCAGCTAAGTACTCGTGCCCAACCACCAGCGCTGCACTATTTACACATTATTGCTTTTCCCAGCATATCAGTAATGATTATCAACACTAAAACCCATATATTATATCACTGCGGATTAGCAGACACATTTTTAATCATTTGTTGGGGTTTCAAACGTTTTTGCTGGGAATTTTTGTATTTTTTCAATCAATTTTAGCAGTTTTTATTTTATTGTTTCTGAGAATGGCTTTGTAAAATTACTGCCCTATTAAATCAGGTACTATGAAATTGGGTCCTGGCTGTTTTTTTTTTTTGTGTTACATTGCCTTTGTCTTTCACAGTGTCCACCAACAAAAAAAATACAAGGACCTCATTGGGGATATTTTCTAGTGCAATAATGTGCAGGAATATATGGTAAGATTGCCGTTCTGTGCTGGAATTTAAAAACTGTGTGAAAAGTTAACAATGTCAAGAAACTTCAGAAAAGCTATAGTTGGAGTAGTGATTTATGTATCATTGAGCACGCACACTGTATTCTAAATTTTTTAACACAGATGCTTGCAATACTCACAAGAGTTAAGGCTCTGATCCACAGTTTTGTAAGACTGCGGTGGAAGACTACCCGCCTAGGCAAACAGGGTTCAATTCCTGGGGGAGTCACCCCTTGATTTTCACATGTGGGAATCGTGCCGGACGATGCTGCTGATGGGCTGGCTTCTCTGTGATCTCCCGACCATCCCTCACTAACAACGCTATTCCTGGAAACAGTGAGAGGTCTTATCAGTGTGGTTCTACTGTGTATATAATTTAACTAATGTATGTATATAAACTTATACGTGCATTAACATATCATCCATTAGTGTGCACAGACGTACATTATAAACCTTTCTGACCACATATAGCACCTACATCTGTCAGAGTAAAAAAATTTCCAGTAAAAATTGAACCTACCTCTATATGCAGTAGTGGATTATTCTTGTGCTTTTATCTCGGTCGTAAATTAATTGGAATGTGGCAAATCATTTGAATAAAAATTTCAATTACTTGCTACATCTTCCATGTGAGAAACTGAAGTGCTGCTTCTTTAGCTAAATGCCTGGCGATACGTCAGCATCAGCTTTTCGTCCCAGAGATAATAGACTCTGGGAGAGTCTCGGCGGGAGATCAGAGGGGTAGCACGACTGATAGCCTGTAACGCTCGTCACCACACCCTCCCCACCTGCTCCGGCCAGCCAAGCAGCTGAGCCCAGCGTAGTCATTCGGGATGTGTGGACATGGAAGTTCCTCCACCTAGCGAGTGTAATGTGAACTAAGTGCTGGAGCTTCCCCTTGATCAGCAGTGCAGCCCTGCATGTGCGAACAACTCAGATGGTCTTGTCACGAATGATGTGTAGTTGGAAACCAGAGCTGGGTAACTGACGAGTGTTTGTACCTGTTGGCCCTGCAGTGCGAGGAGATGGACACGGAGCACTTGGCAACGTTGGAACGTCTGCGGCAAAGTCAGCGCCAGGACTACCTGAAAGGATCCGTCTCGGGATCTGTGCAGGCCACGGATAGACTGATGAAGGAGCTTCGTGATATTTACCGCTCCGACAGCTTTAAGAAAGGTCAGAGGGCAACTTGCATCGGTTGCTGCGCTTTATAATACAAATCGAATAGTATACTGAACTATATATACGTATTATTGCTGAGTCTTTCTCTCCACCTATTCACCATATTTTTGTTTGATCTGATTTTTTGCTCAGGTCTGTGTGTAAAAGAAGGTCTCTGAAGCAAATTTGAAAAGTAGGAGACAAAAATATGGGACTGAAAATAATTGGGTTCATCATAACATACACTGATGTCCCTTCTGCTGACAAGCGCTTAGCTACGTCGGGGATCATGTCAGCCACGGTGTTAGTAGAAAGAAAGGGGATAACTGTTAGCGGGGTGGTTCTCGGGCTGGTCCACGAGCACGTGGCCAGTTGGCAGGCAAGCAGTTCACATTTTAAGAGATTGTTAAAAGTTGTTCATTTCTATTACATAAAAAAAATACAACTTTTAAAATGGTAATTGCATTTTTAGAAAAAGGCATGTTTACTTTATTTATCCGTATTTACATTGAAGGTGACGTACCGTGAGATAAGTAGCCCTTTGTGTCTAAATATGCTACCTATTTGTGTTGTGCTCTGACTGTACCTGTTGAGCGACAGGCTCCCCTCCTGCTATTGATCTCTGGCAGTGCACGCACACTGCTTAAATTGCAAATACCTATAATGTCTGGTCTATTTCAGCATTTCTTTTTAATATGGCAATCTTGTTTTGAGTAAATATGTTATGGCTCCTGCCATGTTTAGTTTTGTAACGTATATTATGTATAACTTGTGCAACGCAGCTGTGCATTGAAACACAAGTTTTTAGAACAGAACCTGTAGAAATACTTCCCTTCCTTGGAGGATATTCAAAATGTGTGTCGCAGGTTGTGCATGGGGTGGGTGGTACACTGGTGAATATAGTACTGGAAGTTGCTTAACTAATGCTATTCATCATTACCTATGTAAGCTATAGTTACTTGGTTTTTCATGTTGTGTATAGTTTGTTAAATGTTTGTGATTTTATCATGTGCTGTTTTTGCATGCATATACTCTAGTAGTGTTAAATGGTGGTGTTTGTTAAAAAAAAATACATTACATATTTACATGGATGCAAGACAAGATTTTTTCCCTGGTGGTAGAGAATTTTGAATTAATCTTGCATTCGAGAACCCTATTTAAATAGAACGTTTATGAGCATGATCCATGTATAGATTACCGTAGGGCACCATTTCTTTACCACGTCACAAGTGCAGCAATGATCATCCACTTCACAAAGTGTTTCACAGATTTTACAGCTTGTGTTAATCTATGAAAGGGAAAACATCTTGTTAGAAAACAAGGTTTTTCTTAGTGAAATCAGCTAATTCAGGCTAAAAGATTGTGCTGAAAAGTAAGGAACATCAAGGTATTTTGTAAAAAAGTAATGTGTGATATATTACGATGCTAAGTTTAAGCTCATGGTTGGCAGCTTTGTGATGCATTTCTTCAAGTCTAATCAAGTTGTATGAAACTAGTCGAGTTCAGCATAAAATGTTCAAATTAAAATAGAGTTTGCACCATAAATGTAAATGTGTACCATACGTACACAGGTATGATGCCTGCCTCTTATAGTAAGGTTTACCAACGAAAAAAGTTTGTGACTAGTTTCTACCAATAAGAATAGTCCTTTGCCTGGCTAAGTGATTCACTGTGCTACTTTTTCTATCTCGCCTACAAGTGAATGATTATGGTAGGGATGGTAATATTCTCAATTTCATATTACTTCAGTAAATGTCGACAGTTGGTAAAGAAGTGCAGCCATGGTATATGCCTCTGCCACAACTGTTCTGTCGGTGAAGAAAATGATCTTTGTAAACAAACTACGAATCCAGTGGCAGGCATTGAAAGACTGACAACTCGAGTCCCGTACTCTGGCTACCGTAGCTGGTTGCCGTTCCCAACTGTTTTGTTTTTGTTATGACCACANACTCAGGCTACCGTAGCTGGTTGCCGTTCCCAACTGTTTTGTTTTTGTTATGACCACATAGTATACTATACTGTGTTTATTTATGGACGTTTCTCCTGTAGTGTTGTCGTGGCTTTCGCCTGTGTGATTATGGGCCTAAAGTGGTCCATTAGGTTACGAAGTGTGTTCTTCACAGAAAAGCGGCCAGTTCGCGCATTTCTGCTAACAAGGCCGTATTTTCTGTTGTGTTGTTGTCCCTTCTCCTGTGTTGTTGTGATATTTCCGTTTGCTGTTGTGTGGGTGTTTCCCTGTTCAGTCTGCTAGTTCTGTGATTGAAGGGGAGGGAATTCAGCCTGTGACTGAATGTTTGTTTGCATGTTTTCCCGGATTTCCTGCTTAGTGTCTCGTGTTTGTTTGGTGGGNGTTTGCTGTTGTGTGGGTGTTTCCCTGTTCAGTCTGCTAGTTCTGTGATTGAAGGGGAGGGAATTCAGCCTGTGACTGAATGTTTGTTTGCATGTTTTCCCGGATTTCCTGCTTAGTGTCTCGTGTTTGTTTGGTGGGTTTAGGTCATCCTTTGTTTGCGTGCCTCAATGTGCTTCTGGATTATTTCGCACTGTTTCCATACAGCAGAGTGTACATTCCCACTTTGCTTTGTCCTGTTCTTTAAAGGTACAATCTGCCTTNTTCGCACTGTTTCCATACAGCAGAGTGTACATTCCCACTTTGCTTTGTCCTGTTCTTTAAAGGTACAATCTGCCTTTGTGTGAGGTCCCGTACACAGAGTGCAGATTGGCCAAAGTGTGCAATATTTCTGAGTGTGGCCCAGTGCACAACTTCACTTGCACTGTACCACATCTCCACCGTGATATTTGTACAGTTCTATGCGAATTGATGTGTAAATAGTGTGGGTATTTTCAGTACGTCGAGTTCATCGTGTTGATGTACTACAGCCCCAAAGACTGCAGGTGTGTCAGCTGGTGTTTGGACTGTCCAGGCAGAAAGTTGTCTAAAGCCATATTCTTTGAGCTCCGTCCGTAAGTGTTGTGTGTTAGTCCTTTGATGACTATTTTAATTGGCCTTTTATTTTTTTTANATTCTTTGAGCTCCGTCCGTAAGTGTTGTGTGTTAGTCCTTTGATGACTATTTTAATTGGCCTTTTATTTTTTTTAGCATGTGTGTAATAGGGCATATTATGAAGTCGTAGGAACTCGCAGAAAGCAGAGTGTTACAGGCACCTTTAGGTGTTGTCTGTTGGTGACTGTGATTTTCATTAAGTGTTTCTCTTTGAATTTAAGATTNGTGTTACAGGCACCTTTAGGTGTTGTCTGTTGGTGACTGTGATTTTCATTAAGTGTTTCTCTTTGAATTTAAGATTTATGTATTTAAGCCTCGAGGTGTTGGGGATGTTCACCGGTGGAGCAAGTGATTTTGGACAGGTTTTACAGCTATTTCGAAGCTGTCCGAGCCATCGCTGGAAGTGTCTTCCTCCTCTCATTGGGGGAGAAGGCGTTTTTGGTTGGATCAGCCGCTCGAGGTTACGTCTGATTTCCAGTTGGTGTTGCGTGTCTCCTACTTGGTTNAAGGCGTTTTTGGTTGGATCAGCCGCTCGAGGTTACGTCTGATTTCCAGTTGGTGTTGCGTGTCTCCTACTTGGTGGGTGCCATTCTGTGTTTTGTTGTGTGTTGTGCTGTGTTGAGCTCGAAGTAGCGGAGGAAGGAGGGATAGCAGTCGCCTTTTTCCTGTGCTTCTCACCTCCAACTTACTGTCGCCCTGTCGACTCCATCGTGTCCTGGTGTGCCTACCAACCCAAAGACCTCAGTAGCTGACTGAGCTATCTGAAGGGTAGCAAGCCTAGGCCAGAAGGGGAGAGTTAGCCTTCCCCAACCGCTGCCTGGTTGCGAGTGAATTTACAACAGTCTAAGGAATAGGCCCTTATATAGTCTGATCTCTGGAGGACTGTTTCCTAATTGGTTGGGCCCTTTGGCCAATCACAGGTTTTCTTCCTCCTGACTGGTTGGGGTGGTTGGCCAATCCTTGTGTGGATGTGGTGTCTGCCCTGATTGGCTGGACTTTCTCTGGCCAATTGCAGTCTTTCTTCTTCCTGATTGGCTGAGGTGATCGGACAATCCTGGTGAGTCTCTGCTCTCGCATCACAGGATTTCACGTCGTCTATGAAGAGATGTGTCCATATTTTGTTTAACTTGTACCCATCTTCTCTGTTGATGTTATTTGGATGTTTTAATATTTCTGTTGATTGTCTAATGGTTCTTGGTCTATAAGTTCGTATGTTGGCTATTATTCTGTGCTTGTCGAAAATCAATACCATGTTATGTTTTCATGGAGTGTTCTGCAATAGCTGACTGCTGGTTTTCATACTTGCAGGCCCTGATGTGTTCCTTTAGTCTGGTTGTCATCTTCCTTCCAGTTTGGACTATGTACACATTTCCGCACGTGCAAGACACCTTGTAAACTCCAGCCTTTTCTTCGGCTTGTAGTTTGTCTTTCTCTGATCGCAGAATGCTATTGACTTTGTTAATAGGTTTCATGATGGTGTGTATATACTTCTTCCTTAGTAAGCGCGCCAGTCGCTCCTTTTACACAGGGCAGTACAAGGATGTGTTGTAAGTGTTCTTTTTCCTTTATTCTGCGGTGGTTCTTAATGCTCTGCTGTATCTCATGTCTTGAGTAACCATTAGCTTCTGGAGCTGTAGTGAGATGTGTCATTTCTGCCTCAAGATTTTGTTCCTCACGTATGCTTTTCGCTCTGTTGACCAATGTTGAAATGACTATCCTCTTCTGTTATGGTGAGTGGTGAGCGTTTGCTTGTGGATATCTGTAAGTACGGGTATGCTTCCTGTAAACTGCAGGCCTACGCGGAAGTGCGGTGGCAACATTTCGCTGGCTAGGCCGGCTTCATCAGGCGGCGAGTGGTGGCACACTGCAGTCTGTTATGTGGTGAGTGGCAGTCTACCTACCGGCCAAGAGGCAAACTAGGGCGAGGTGGGAAATTTGAGATGTGGCGGAGAGGTTATCTTACGTTTAAGCCCGGTGTCTTGTCTGCATTTAGTGATGTATAGGTGAGCCAGTTCCTAATGTCATAGTTATGCGCTATTATTGGAAGGTGGTAGAGCACACTTTTAAAAATTTACCTTTGGAAAAATTCTTTTAGAAACTGCAGGCAAAAACTCTTGATTCTGGGGCTGCATTGATATAGGGGTTAGATTACTCACCTCCCGTCTAGGTGAGCTGGGTCTGATTCCCATCCGGGTCGCTCCCGGATTTACGCTTGTGGGAATCGTGCCAGACAACGCCACTGGTTGGGAGGTTTTCTCTGCGATCTCCGGTTTCCCCCACCCTTGCATTCCGGCACTGCNGCCAATCCTTGTGTGGATGTGGTGTCTGCCCTGATTGGCTGGACTTTCTCTGGCCAATTGCAGTCTTTCTTCTTCCTGATTGGCTGAGGTGATCGGACAATCCTGGTGAGTCTCTGCTCTCGCATCACAGGATTTCACGTCGTCTATGAAGAGATGTGCCCATATTTTGTTTAACTTGTACCCATCTTCTCTGTTGATGTTATTTGGATGTTTTAATATTTCTGTTGATTGTCTAATGGTTCTTGGTCTATAAGTTCGTATGTTGGCTATTATTCTGTGCTTGTCGAAAATCAATACCATGTTATGTTTTCATGGAGTGTTCTGCAATAGCTGACTGCTGGTTTTCATACTTGCAGGCCCTGATGTGTTCCTTTAGTCTGGTTGTCATCTTCCTTCCAGTTTGGACTATGTACACATTTCCGCACGTGCAAGACACCTTGTAAACTCCAGCCTTTTCTTCGGCTTGTAGTTTGTCTTTCTCTGATCGCAGAATGCTATTNACGTGCAAGACACCTTGTAAACTCCAGCCTTTTCTTCGGCTTGTAGTTTGTCTTTCTCTGATCGCAGAATGCTATCGACTTTGTTAATAGGTTTCCTTAGTAAGCGCGCCAGTCGTTCCTTTTACACAGGGCAGTACAAGGATGTGTTGTAAGTGTTCTTTTTCCTTTATTCTGCGGTGGTTCTTAATGCTCTGCTGTATCTCATGTCTTGAGTAACCATTAGCTTCTGGAGCTGTAGTGAGATGTGTCATTTCTGCCTCAAGATTTTGTTCCTCACGTATGCTTTTCGCTCTGTTGACCAATGTTGAAATGACTATCCTCTTCTGTTATGGTGAGTGGTGAGCGTTTGCTTGTGGATATCTGTAAGTACGGGTATGCTTCCTGTAAACTGCAGGCCTACGCGGAAGTGCGGTGGCAACATTTCGCTGGCTAGGCCGGCTTCATCAGGCGGCGAGTGGTGGCACACTGCAGTCTGTTATGTGGTGAGTGGCAGTCTACCTACCGGCCAAGAGGCAAACTAGGGCGAGGTGGGAAATTTGAGATGTGGCGGAGAGGTTATCTTACGTTTAAGCCCGGTGTCTTGTCTGCATTTAGTGATGTATAGGTGAGCCAGTTCCTAATGTCATAGTTATGCGCTATTATTGGAAGGTGGTAGAGCACACTTTTAAAAATTTACCTTTGGAAAAATTCTTTTAGAAACTGCAGGCAAAAACTCTTGATTCTGGGGCTGCATTGATATAGGGGTTAGATTACTCACCTCCCGTCTAGGTGAGCTGGGTCTGATTCCCATCCGGGTCGCTCCCGGATTTACGCTTGTGGGAATCGTGCCAGACAACGCCACTGGTTGGGAGGTTTTCTCTGCGATCTCCGGTTTCCCCCACCCTTGCATTCCGGCACTGCTCCATACTCGCCTTGTTTCACCCTCATCGGCTCTCAAGACATTGATGTTAAGAGCCGGCCAAATTTCTCCACTCCACTCTCTGTTATTAGACTTTTCATGGTTCTCAGAGAAAGGGGTTGTTGTTTCGAAGGGGTCCTTTATTGGACAAACCTTTTAAATTAAATTTTTTTTTCCTTATTTCAGGGTCTTAGAAACAAAAGTCGACTCTACTGTCTACCATGCTTTCAGTAAAGTCTGCATCAGTTTGCTAAAAGTAATTATAGTTCTCTTTGTTGCATTACAAGTGAATTGTTGAGGTTTGTGAACTCTGAAATTATTTATTATTGTTTCAATTTATTATGTGCACATAGCAGTAAAAATTGGCATATTACAGGGTGGCTAGCATCTGGGAAAACTGGGAAAAGTCACGGAATTTAACATTTCTGAAACAGTGTGAGAACTATCAGGGAAACGTATGTGAGGTCAGGGAGTTTAGATAAAAATGGTAAGGAATGTGTTGATAATACTCTGCACAGAGCTTCTTGGCCGCTCAATATCAGCCTATCGGCGCACCTACGTGATATATTTGGGACTTTACATCTATTCAGAAACTGCTTGAACTGATGAAGTGCTAAATTCTCACGTTCGTAGTAAAAACGTTTTGCCACGTAACTTTACAAACTAATGTCTTTGAAACGTAGATGAAATAATTTTTATTTACAGTTGTGTGCAGTATAGAAAAAATATTTCATCTTTTTTCTGTAGCCATGCAAGCTCCTCTTCTGTGTCCAAACAGTTGTAATGTAATTCCATTACTAACTTTTTCCCACCATTAGATTTATTATAACAAATATAGACACTTTTCAACCATTTTCCCAAGAAACTTGTCGAAATCATATAATCTATTTTCTCACGCATAGCTTTAAAAATTATTTTTGTAGTCTGAATTTCTCCCCGTATTATAAAATTCTACACCGTTTTCCAAAAAAAGTCTCAATCTGACACTCGTTTCTTGGCAAAACTTTTTTTTCTAGGGGACACAAATTTTGCTTTTGGCATAGATGCAATGCTGCACGTCCCCTTTCTTGCATATCTGTCGCTCTCTACGTTCACAGACATCACATACTTTCGCTGTCAAATTGTTAATTTGTTTAGAATTGATGCTTTTGCTTAATTCTTTGTTTAATAATTTAGTAAGAAAAGAATGCACACCAAAGATTACAGTTCGGTCTTGTTAGTGAACCACTTCAATTTTGTAACTATTGATGCTAGCACAATGTATGCTTAGCATAATAATTTCAATAAAAACTTTACACGCAAGCAAATGAAAAGCGGTGAGAATCGTTCAAAGTCCGTCACGGTACCGGGGCTACAGACTAGAAGAGCAGAACTCAAAGCTGGGTGGAGTGAGGCAGCATTATCTTTCGTCGACTAAGCAGATTCATGACTTCAGGGGGGAAAATTTTAGATAAACTTACGAAATATGGTTTCCTCTCGGGTGAAGCAGGAATAATATCCTCTAATATGAAAAATATCCAGAAATGTATGCCAGTTGTCATGCCCATTCTCTAATGACGTAAAACACGAACGGATAAAGATACAGACTTAGGATTGTCATGTACTTATTCAGCAAAAGAAGCGTATTGCGAATATTGGCAGAATTTTAATTAAATCTTTCGCAATTTTCTGAGTGCCTTGAAGAAACGCGCTGCTATACTCACTTCCGCCACCGTAATGCTGCAAACTAGGCAACAGCGCACAGCCGTGACAGGCCACTGGCACCAGCTAGTGGGAGAAGCGGTGCTGATCAACTGACCTCGAGCGGCCAAGAAGTTCTGTGCCTGATATAGGAGACTACGTACTGGTTTCTAACACTTCTGTTGCATGCAATCTCATGAATCGTACTGTTCATTATTTTGGTTTGTTCCACCTTTGCAGAAAGATTTAAATGCTTTGGGCACAATTTTGTTTGTGTATGTGTAATCTTGTCTTACGTTTAAGGAAATAATCAAAATATGTTTTTAATTATTGCCGTGTTGGCCAGGTTGGACAACTTGGAAAAGTCGGAGAATTTGTTATACGGATACTGCTAGGCAGCCTGTATTACTAACTTATTTACATTTTTGACACTAAGTGTGGTGCTTGGACTAAACATATGTATTTAGTTTCCATTGCATACAGGTCTTCAAAATACATTAATTTCCATTCTCAGTAATTATATTTTTATTGACATGACTCTGTAAGATTTTGCCATCGTACGTGTAATGTAGTTGAATCTACCAAAAGTTTAAAAGAAATTGTGTGAAGTCGGGGCACAACAAAAATGTTGACTGGAATTAAGCGGAAGAGTTTTGGCTCTAGTTTCACCCTACTTCCTCACAGTACAGTAGAAACAGACGTGTAGTCATAAATAACTATTTTTTGCGATGCCAAAATTATTCTTTATCAGGTGAATTCTATCTGCATCGGTCCGTCAACTTTGGGGGATTTGGGTGCGCGCGTTGTGGTAAGGTGTGTGTAATCTCCACGAGATAATGTTTATTCCTTCTGTTAGCTCCCACATAGTAGGTCTCACATCCCAGCTTTATAAGTATTCTGTCACTTGGAGTGATACGAGGTGTTCTTTTGTGCAGGCATGTACAGTATTGACCTTATCAATGACAGTTTGTACGAGTGGAACATACGTCTGATGAGTGTCGACCCGGACTCTCCTCTGCACAATGACCTCGTCCTGCTCAAGGAGAAGGAAGGCAAGGACAGCATTCTGCTTCACATGACCTTCAAGGTAATAGTTAAAGCCATAGTCTATAACAGAGAGCTATAAGACTAGCAACATGCAACCCACAAACCAAATATTTTATCAATTTTTTTTTTAAATTTACTTTTGTATCTAGTTACCTAATTCAACTTCAACTGTAACTATCACTAGCGTAACACTTGTCATACAGTTGCATATTATTTCATTTATTATGTCTTCACATAAACTAACTGGCTATGTATAAGTGAGTCTCGACTTTGTGATAAGTGAGTGTGGCCTGTGAAGGATTGTAATTATTTGCAAGTGGCCAATGGGAAACTAAATGAATAGCTGTGGTGTGTAGCGTTGCTCAAGACCCCGTTAAGAGCCGCCCAAATCTCTCAACTCAACTCACTCTAATATTTTTTAATAAACTGGTGTTTCAGGTCCAACTTCAAAGATGTGTATGCCTCGTAGGATTCTCTTTAGACTGTAGATCATACGTATGTTTTCACATTTTTTTTGTAACTTTAACTTAGCTTTTTGTTGTACGTAAATCTCGTATTGCCTAAGGAACTTTGGTAACCAAAGTCGATCATGTCTAACATTGTCTGATGTTAGAAAACCTCATTCAATGTGTTTGCCAACATGTTAGGTAATTAAATTTGAGCCCCGAAGTAACGAACATGTAGGTAATGAAAACAGTGATCTAAAGTAAAGGTTTTCAGAAACGTTCAAAAAATCACAAAAATTTATGAAAGGAATTAAATATTTTTGCTAAAATGGAATACATTGCAATGAAAACCTAATAAAAATACATTCACTGGCCCATTGCAATAATATGTAGGTACTTCTGAGAAGGTACATTAAACCATCCGCAAAAACACAAATAACAAAAAAAAAATTGATTAAAATACGTTTCAATGATTGTGTGCAGTATAGAACAGTGCGAGTTAGACTTCGCACAATACTTGACGTCACAAAGGGTTCCTTTGCCCTTCACCCCTCCATCCACACTGCTGCCATCCCACCCCTAGCACCTAGTTACCCTCCAACCATGCGCATAGAAACAGCGGTAGCCAATAACGGTGCAGTGCAGGTTACTCATCTTCCCTTTCTCTCTCCCATGAGAACCTTTCATTTTGTGAACGTGCGGTGTTTAGCTTCGGGATATGTTTTGAAATAGTGCTGTTATAACTTTGATTTTGGCTTTTCTTCTTGGATTTTGATTACGGATTACAATTTTAATTGACTGCATAGCCTGCTGACAACCTGCTTGTACTATTTTTTATTGGAATATGATTTTACTTACTGTTTTGGATTTTGGTTTTGTGGTTTTTATTGATGACTCCTGTAAACTTTTTGTCCGAGACTTTTTGGATACAACACATTAAGTCTATAATGAGGCGCCAGAAGCGCCTGTTTCTGCTGCAACCTGCCTCGCTTCGTCGCCTCGTCACTTACCCTTAATGGGATTTGCTGTTGGAGTGTAAGACAGAGGTATTTCCCCCTCTGGATGACGGTGAACCCGTGGTCGACGATTGAACAGGGTTTTTCCTGGTGACTGAGTTGTTGGCTTTGGCGACGTCAATAATTGTGTCTCCTCCACGTTATCCACGTCTTCCACTTACTCCATGTCATGTACATCTTCCATGTCCTACATGACATCAGTGAACTCCATGTCAACCACGTCATATACATTCTCCACGTCTTCTAAGTCTTCCGCATCCTCCTCGACCTACACGCCATCCACATTCTCACATTATCCGCGTCCTCCATGTCCTATACATCATCCTCGTCCCGTCCAACCTCCTCCTCGTCCCGTCCAACCTCCTCCTCGTCCCGTCCAACCTCCTCCTCGTCCCGTCCAACCTCCTCCTCGTCCCGTCCAACCTCCTCCTCGTCCCGTCCAACCTCCTCCTCGTCCCGTCCAACCTCCTCCTCGTCCCGTCCAACCTCCTCCTCGTCCCGTCCAACCTCCTCCTCGTCCCGTCCAACCTCCTCCTCGTCCCGTCCAACCTCCTCCTCGTCCCGTCCAACCTCCTCCTCGTCCCGTCCAACCTCCTCCTCGTCCCGTCCAACCTCCTCCTCGTCCCGTCCAACCTCCTCC
>NQII01002757.1:210845-250922 GCA_002778355.1 Clitarchus hookeri
CAAACTCCTCCACGTCCCGCTCAAACTCCTCCACGTCCCGCTCAACCTTCTCCACGTCCCGCTCAACCTTCTCCACGTCCCGCTCAACATCCTCGACGTCCCGTTCAACGTCCCTGACGTCCCGCTCAACCTCCTCCACTTCCCGCTCAACCTCCTCCACGTCCCGCTCAACCTTCTCAACGTCCCGCTCAACCTTCCCGGTGTCCCGCTCAACCTTCTCGACGTCCCGCTCAACCTTCTCGACGTCCTCATCGTCCCGCTCAACGTCCTTGTCGTCCCGCTCAACCTTCTCGACGTCCCGCTCAACCTTCTCGACGTCCCGCTCAACGTCCTCGTCGTCCCGTCCAACCTCCTACACATCCCGTCCAACCTCCTCCACGTCCCGTCCAACCTCCTCCACGTCCCGTCCAACCTCCTCCACGTCCCGTCCAACCTTCTCCACGTCCTGTCCAACCTTCTCAACGTCCCGCTCAACCTTCTCGACGTCCCGCTCAACCTTCTCGACGTCCCGTTCAACCTTCTCGACGTCCCGCTCAACGTCCCCGACGTCCCGCTCAACCTTTTCGACGTCGTGCTCAACGTCCTCCACTTCCCGCTCAACCTTTTCAACGTCGTGCTCAACGTCCTCCACTTCCCGCTCAACCTTCTCGACGTCCCGCTCAACGTTTTCAACGTCGTGCTCAACGTCCTCGACGTCCCGCTCAACGTCCTGGACGTCCTGCTCAACATTCTCCACTTCCTGCTCAATGTCATCCGCGTTCCGCTCAACGTCCGCTACATTTCCCTCCACGTCATCCGCCACGTCATCCTCCACTTCTGCCACATGCCCCTGCTCGTCCTCCATGTCCCTCTTCAAGTCCTCCACGTCCCCCTCCACTTCCGCCTCATCACCTTTCTCTTCTGCCAAGTCATCTTTCTCTTCCGTCACGCCCCTCTACAATTCCACTTCATCCCCCTACAATTCCCCTACGCCACCATCCACTTCCGCCAAGTCCCCCTCCATGTACGCCGGCTTCACTCTACGTCTGCCTCCACGTTCCCACCACGTAACCCTCCACATCTTCCATGTCCCCGCCACGTCACCCTCCATTTCAGCCACTACTTTTGCCACATCTGCCACGGCCAACTTCACGTCCCTCATGTTGTCCATGTCCCTCACATCCTTTACGTCGTCCTCCACCTCCCCGACGTCATTTATGACCTTAACTTCATGCACGCCCTCCAAGTTATCCATGTTCTCTATGTTATCCACGGTCTATATGTCATACACGACCTCCTTTACGTCCCCTCCGTCCCCTACATCATCCACTGCCTCCACTTTGTCTTCGTCATTCACGTCCTTCCCCGCCTCCTCAACGTTCTTTATGTCATCCAGGTCCTCGACGTCATCCGCGTTCTCCACGTCCTCCTGCACGTCTTCCATGTCCTCCACATCCTCCACTTCCTACACGTCTCCCGCTTTGTCAACGTCATATACTTCCTCCACTTCTGACTTGTTCTCTAGGTCCTCAATGTCATAGACGTCATCCGCGTTCTCCACGTCCTCCTTCACGTCATCCACGCTCTCATCCATGTCGTCTACGTCCTTAACGTTTTCCTGTACTTCCTCTTCCACGTCATCCTAGCACTCCTCGTCCCCTACGTCATCCACATCCTGCTCCAAGTCCTCCTCGTCCTTTCCACATCATCCACGTCCTCCACCTCTTCCTCCACGTCATCCAAATCATCTATGTCCTCCACATCCTTTTGTCCTCCTTCATGTCATCCACGTCTTCGACGTCCTCCTCAACGTCATCCACGCCCACGGGGTGCAGTTAAAGATTCCTCTGCTCCAGACGCAACCAGATGATTACTAAGACAGTCACTAAGTTGTCGTCACCATCTTTGCACCCATTTGTCAGGCAGTATCTGTTGAGGACCAGGAGGTTTTGGAGGTTAATAGAATCATGACTGCACCTCCCTAACGTCGTATGTTACGTTCAGATTTAGGCAAGAAGTTAGCAGATGTCTGTTTTGTATGTCACATTGCATTATGTCCCTTTTGTATCTTGAGTAGTGAGTGACAATTTTATTTACTAGTAGGCTAGTTATTTAAAATAATCAACAGCATGAGTGGAAAGTACAGGTTTTTAATTTAGTAATTGGAAATTGTCTTGGCAATCAATAGCCGCGTTGGAACACTGCAAAACATCCAAACAATTTTGCTGTTGCTCATTAAATTTCTTCCAGATAACATATGAATTAAAATTCAGATGGTTGCATTCTTTCTTTATAGTACATTTTTATAACTTAAGATGCATCACTGAGGGTGAAGCCTTTTTAAGAGTTTGTGCTGATGTATCATATCTGCTCTGGAAATACGTTTTATGAATATTTTTAAACATAGTTTTTCATTTAAAAGGTTTTTTAGTGGTGCTTCTGATAAGTTGACCAATGCTTGCAGGAGAACTACCCTTTTGAGCCACCGTTTGTACGTGTGGTGCACCCGGTGATAACGGGAGGCTATGTGCTAGTGGGTGGTGCCATCTGCATGGAGTTGCTTACGAAGCAGGGCTGGAGTTCGGCGTACACCGTCGAGGCGGTCATCATGCAAATTGCAGCGACTCTTGTCAAAGGGAAGGCGCGCATTCAGTTTGGTGCGCCCAAGGTTTGTAATCAGGTACTGTATTTGCTCTCATTTTTCTCACAATTTCAATTAGCCTTGTGTCTGGACTCCAAAGTTTATTGCCCGCATGCAGACCTGTGCGGTTCCCAGATCTGTGCGTTTTGGTTCCTCTTAAAAACCTAACTTGAAACAAGAATTTTTTTATATTTGGCTTTTATGTCCCCCCCCCCCCCTCCTTTTTTCTGTCTTCTTCCGTGCTCGTTAAGTCTTGAGTTATGTCGATTTCTCGACATATCAAATTGTACACAAAACTAAAGTTTCACATAAAGTTCGATTTAGTAAAATTCAACTGTCGCTACCTCATAAAATGTAACACAAACAAAAAATGTTGGTGGTGTGAGAAAAATATTTCCAGAAATTATGCATCAAGCAGGATCTAGCACTTCAATATGTGGGGGGAAAATAAAGGATTACTTTGTTATTCTGCCCCCATGCGTAGTCGCATAGCTGAAATGTGTGTGTGCATATCTATGGTTGTAAATTAGACGAGCGTCTGTTGGATGAAAATAATTAAACACAATTTTTGTCCAGTTCATGGAAGTATGCTTAGTTAAATTCCAGGCAAATATAGCTCGGACTGGTCATACCAGGATTCATTATATATATTTATTTATAGAGAAGTGTGTTGTTTGCCATGTGTTAATATAGTCACTTAAAACCAGTGCAATTTTTTGTTCACTCGCTATAACAATGGTATTGCTATTTACTAGATTGGAAACTAGGGATGTCAAATTTGATTCCTTGGTATAGTCTATTCTTCATGCTTTTTTAATTAAACTTGATGCGTGACTGTCTTAAGGGCAGGAGCACGTCAGCGACTACTAGGTTTTTAGTTTGCGTCAGGCAAGACACACAGGGTCGGGGGGGCGCCTAATGAGGCAGGGTTTGTAATAATATTTGACGCTTGTCCTTGATTGTGCCCTTGAATAGAGTCGGGCGGGTAGGCCGCCTGCTCGACACAAAGTCTAGCTGTGCTAGATTGGGCTTACGGTGGTTTTTGGCGGGATCGCGGGATGACGTGCGTTACTGCCATGGGTCGAGCTCTCGTCTGCGTGGGTCCTGGTTGGGGTCTTTCGACCCGGCTGGCTGACGTTGATCTGCGTCTGCTGGTTGACTTGGTGAGTGGCTGGCTCCGCAGGTGCAGTCAGGCGTGCGGCTCGCTGTCGGTGGCTGACTGGGATGGTTCGGCATAGTCTGTGGGTTTGACGCCCAGTACCAGGGGCAGACCCAGGCGGAGGTACTGGACAACGGGGTGAACAGCTCCGGAGGTCTTCACCAAGAGACCAAACAAATTACGAGGTGGGCAGGACCGAGAGGTGAGGCCTTAACAGTTGAAGGCGCGAGGTGAGTTTGTTCATCCCCAGGGGGGCTAAGCAGCTGAAGGCTGGGGAAGGTGGGTTAAGCAGTGCTTGTTTCTCTGCGAGGATAGCAGCTGCCCTTGTGTCGCTCCACACACTTCTCCTTCTGTGGGTAAACTGCATTTACAAGGGAAAGGTACTACGATTCACACCCGCACTGAGGTGGCAGGCAATGACAACCCTAGCTAAGTGTAACCCAGAGGGGTAGGTCCCTCCTTGTCAGGCCTGGCACTCCTTCCGACGGGTCTATACATGGTGGATGGAGTGGGTTAACTGACAAAGTTGATCTAGCCTCTTAGTCATTTGTCTTGCTAGTGTTCGGGGCTCGACCGTACGCGCGCACCAGATACCTTTGCATTCCTGGTCCACAGTATGGGTGGCCGTCTAATGTGTGGTGTTTTGGGTGACGTACGTCAAGTCCTTTTAAGGGTTTAATTGATTGTAGCTCACTAATTTAATAAAAATGAAAATCTGTAGTAATAGCAAATGTCAAAGTAGGTGATAATAAACTTTGGAAAATTTGAAAAAAATTTGGTTTACAACCATTTTGTTATTCAGTTGGATGCATGAAAAAATGTTTAGGCTGTTCATTGTAAAATATGTGTGTACGTAGAACTACTGTTTTTACACCCCTTGTCAGCATTTCGCGCCTACTTTATTTAGTTCCGTTTACGGGTTTTGCATCAAAAATTTCCCTCATTGTACAACGTCCTGTTTTTATGTTTATTCTTGGTCATCTGAAAAGGTTGTGATTCAGCTTTAACACTATTTGCTCAGACTGTAACAATGGCAACATATTACAGATAAGATTTCCACAAGGTACTAGTCCCAGCCATCCTGTATTTGTGTAATTTTTGCAACAACCTGCTTTCCAGATTTTCTATCGAGCACTACGGAACTACAGGACACAGGATTTTGCTTTGTACTTTTTCTGAAGTCTGTCTTGCTCATCTACTGTGGCTAGTTTTACTACTTTAAAAAATCACTAATTTCTTCCCAGCATTGACTAGTTAAAAATTAATAAGGGCAGTGAAGCTGTACTAACTAGATAAAGTTGCAGAATCTGTTAACACTGTGTTGTTTGAAAAATTTAGTTAAACAACCTGAAACATAATATTGCGGGAACAGGCCACTAGGCTACTAATTACAGTATGAGGACGAGACAGAATACACAAGTACTTGCAGGGTGGTACTCGTGCATAGACGCGCACACGCAACAGTTGGACAAACACATTTTCCACATGGATGCACAGTCTACCACCTTCTAATAATAATGCAGAACTGCGATACTACGAGTTGGCTCACCAATACACCACCAAATCCAGATAGACATTTGTCCTAAACGTAAGATAACCCCGTCACATCATTTGAAATGTTCTGCCTCGCCCTAGTTCACCTCCTGGCCGCTAGGTTCTCTGTTTCCCAACCACCAAACAGACTGCAGTGTGCCGCCACTCACCGCCTGATGAAGCTGGCCTAACTAGCGAAATGTCACGACTGCGCATCCGCATGGAAAATGTGTACATCCGACTTTAGTCTGTGCGCATTGATGCGCCATGGGCGACGTTATTCTTTTATAGCCTCACCACAGTTGCACCCCTGAGGAAGAACCGTTAAAGCCGTACGTGCCCCAGTTTCCCATGTTTCATGGACTGTCCCTTTGGCTGCCACGCCTGTAGACAGACAGCTCGCAACGCATGGCTGAACATGCCTCATGATGCCTCGCCACCTCTTCTGGGGAAGGTGCCGCAGGTGGTACGGGCCGCCCACCCTCGCCGCCACAGGTGGTATGCTTGTGTTAAAGGGTGCCTTGCTCNCTCCTGGTTGGAGTGTATATAAAAGGTCGTGTGGCACCCGAATCAGTCATTGGCCGGTATTCCCGGCTGCACCATCCCCCTTCCAGGAATCGTTCACAGACTACGAGAGCTCAGCGACCTACGGGAACTTTAAGCGTTGGCCCACCGCCGGGATGCTGCGCTGAGAGATCACCAGGGGTCCTCCAGCGGCACACAAGATGCTGCATCCATGTTCTCGTTGACAACCTAGGGATCACCTCTCAGGCTTCAGGCTGGATGTGTTTGACGTATTGGCTGGCCCAATAAATACAATCACATCTACCTTTGTGTTTTCCGTATGTTCTGCTCGCTATTCTTCTACCTTCCTTGCTTTCTCCCATTTTGTCCACAAATCTTCAACCATACTTCCGGGTATGGGCACACTCCTTCAACCCCCTCCAGCCCTTCAGGCTTTGTGAATATCATATTTTGGCATGTATAGGCAGTGTGTTTGTACCTTCTTCCACCCTAACAGGGAGCAGAGGTCCCACGGTGGCAGCCCCGCCAACCAATTGCTCTCCTGCTAGGAGTTGAAGGTGGCCCGGCCCTGCTAGGGAAGCGCACATCCCGTTGAACCTGTTTTCCTACAATGAAATTAGAGTTTGCTTGGGCATCGGCTCTGTGAGAGGTCGCAGCTCTCCGGGAAGCACACCTCTCTGCACGCACCCTGGACCCCGTTGTTGCCGCCGAGCCATGCCCACGGAACACTTACTTGTCATACTACGCTTTGTTCCCATGCCGCGGCACCGAGCTGGGCGACGGGAAGCGGCTAAGCGAGCTCTGGTTGTGGCCAGGGAGGCTGCTGAGTCGGGAACTGGAGCTGTCAGGGTCTACGCAGACCTAAGGGAGGAGGCTGCTTGCAGCCGAGCTCCGACTACACCTGAGCAACCAGGCAGGAGTCGCACACCAGCTCGAGAGGATACGCTGAGGAACCTCTGCCGGACTGCCACGAACCATCTCCCCTCTACCACCTATCCCTCTTAGTTCGACCACCTTTCCCTTTCCTCACTGCCATTAGCTTCGCCCTAATCTGAGCCTGGACACACACTTTGTGCAAACCGGCAGCTAATAGATCTGACAGGACCCCACACAACGCAGTCGTCAACACCACAACACCGGAGTACACTGCTTCCTCATTTCGAGGGGGCAACTAGACAACCCCAGCCAGGTGTGACGTTAGCGTCTATCCATGAGTACTGCCCTTTGAATGCTTGTGTATTCTTGTTTCCTTTTTATAATGTAATTCAACTGAAATACAGTGAAAAATGGATAAGTCTGTAATGGCAGGGACTGCCCCATAACTAATGTTTTCATCTTGATGTCATCTGAAAAGGTTTGTAAACTTTGATACAAATAAATGAATCGAGCAATAGTAAAACACATTTTTAACAGATTAAAAAAAAATATCCATGCAAGCCCCTGGTGACATAAGTTTTGTACATTTGTGGAAGTCTGCAAACAGCAGAAATTGTAGTGAAAATGATTTAAATGTTATACAGTCATCTGCTTTATTCAATAATATAATACAGCAGAATATGAAAGTGTTTCCTAACTGGGTATATACATTTTAATATAGTACATTGGTCTCTTAGGAACATGCAGACTTTAAAAAAATAAATGATCTCATTGTACGTAATGCAGTCGGGGTTGCTTTCTCAGAAGCAGTGGTGCACATAAATAGCTGAGGTAAGACAACAAATGTCCTGTATTGGAAATATGTCCCTCTAAAATTTTGTGCTTGGCATCAGTGGACAGACAAATTTTAATTTACGTGCCTGGATAAAATAGCTTGCAAAAAATAAATGTAAATTTAATTTTCTGCTAATAAAATGTGGGGTTTATTTTAAAGTTCGTCATTTGACTAGTTTAATTTGGGGCTGGTTCTGTGTTTCTGAAAAAAATGTCCTACTGAGTTAAAATGCAGTGTATTTTGGTAAAAGTCTTTGGATGAAAATGTTAATAAAGCATGAAAACTTATATCAAGTAAGACAATTAGAAAAAATTATATTTTAAATTTCTTACAATTAAATCTATTGCTGCTTACAAATTCTTTTAGGCTCTGCATCCAGGAAAATGTCTTGGCTGATGCTTTTCATATGGAAATGCCACAAAAATACATTTTTTTTTGCACAAGCATGTATTTTTCTCTAAATTATGCAGAAGTTGTGTGTTAGCGAAATGTTCCACTGTGTTCTGATACTTTAATTTGGCTTACGTGAAAGGTGATGATTTGTTCCTTCTTCCAGGGCCAGTACAGTTTAGCAAGAGCTCAACAGTCCTTCAAGTCATTAGTTCAAATTCATGAGAAAAATGGTACGTTAATCTGCTTACATGGTAGTTGGTAACTTTGATATAAATCTTACTGATGTACTGTATTAGTTCAAGTTTTAAATTGCAAGGCTATATGAAAGTTGGTAAGTGTTGGTAAGTGTGTGTCGTGTTGCGAGCAAACCTAAACCTCTATCTCTGCTGTGGGTTCCTTTACCTCTAGTACTGCCGGGCGTTGTGCTTTTCTGGTCCCACAGGACCTTGTCAGGGTGGAGTGTATGCCGAGGTGTGAAGGTACTCAAGGCCACATCAAGTGCTATCGGTAGGGCCTCGACATTTTGCGAACCGTGAAATTAGGCGAAATGTGATAGATTATGTTTATTCTCAAAATCCTGTATTTATGAAACACCAGCAAAATTGGTCATTAAAATGTTTCCGAAACCACAATGTTGAGCTTCTTTTACTATGAAAACTCTTACAAACAGTTAGTTTTACCATTTTCTATATATTATACAGCATTATCTCTCGTTTATTTCATACACGTACTGATAATAGTGAAACTATTTGCAGGAATCACGTTGACTCCATAAATGTAAACAATTCAGTATATCGACAGACTTGCTGGAAGCATTTGTACTATGTAGGAGTGTTTTTTTATTTATAATTAAGTCTTTACTCGTTTTTTTTTTGTGGTTAGGTTGTGAATTTGTGTTGGAGTTAATGTTCAGCAGTGAACGGACATTTTGTCAGGGTTTTGCTGTTATATTAATTTTACCTAAGTTTTATTATTTTCCTTTCCCTCATTGATACTACACTTTATACGTGGAGGGCAATTGCTGCGCGGAAAAAATTCTAAGGGAGTCGTGTCCTGTGCCGAGGGTCAAGATGTGGTAATTCTGTGGGATGTAACGACTGATTAAAAGAGACAGTGTGAGTTTGTGTTATAATTAAAATATTATTACCTACAAATGAATAGAAGCTGTATGTGAAATGGTGTAAAATTCTTGGAAAACTCAAATGCTTGGCGTAGTGAGTATTCTTAGGCAGTTTGACGCCTCTCCGAATGGGAGTTACTGGCATTGGCCAGCGTCAGTGTCTCCTCCCCCATCCCCCAAAAAATCTCCCTTTACGGCTGGGAAACTGGTGTTGTCCACTTGACGAGGTTGTTACTGGCAGTGGAATGGGTTGCCTTTGGCAATTCAACTATAAGACTGTAATAGCCTGCTGAGAACGAGGAGGAGCGCTAGCTGGAGCAAGCCTGGTTTGAACTCGGCAAGGCGTGCAAGTTAAGCGATAATAACTCTTAAGGGAGCTGTATCCCCATTGCTGACAACCTCCCTGTAACTTTTGCCACCACTTCTGCAAATACAAAGTACGGCATTTACGTTTTAGTTATATATTAGTGTGTTGTGATTGTGCCTTCTTGTTATTTAGGGAACGTCTTGATAGTAAGTAAAAAATAAATGCAAAGCTTGTAATTTTTTTATGTTGCAATATTATTGTAGGTACATGAACTGGAAACAAAAATTAAAAACAATTTCATAAGAGCTCAGTTTTAACGAGAGTTTAATGGATTTTATAAGATTTCAACAAGCTGTTTGTCATAACACATTTGTTGCAAAACCAAACCAAAAAATTTTAGAAAATGGATTATCTATCACAGGGGTTCTTACCTACGTTTAAATTTCCGTTTTATGTTGTGTTTTATTTATAAAATAATGGAAAACAAAATGATTTACAGACAAAAAATTTCTTTNAAACCAAAAAATTTTAGAAAATGGATTATCTATCACAGGGGTTCTTACCTACGTTTAAATTTCCGTTTTATGTTGTTATTTTATTTATAAAATAATGGAAAACAAAATGATTTACAGACAAAAAATTTCTTTGCTAGTGCACTGAATGAACATTTTTTAAACATCCAAATATTCATTGAAATGTAAGATTTTCGTTTCATTAAAATTTTTGGCTACAAAATTTCTTACCAATACAAAAATGAAAATAGTCAATTTTTCATTTCCGTTTCGGTATACCAAAAATTCGCACAACCTTAGAATTTATTATGTTGTACATTTTTTAACTTTAGATTCAGTATTACGGTCCATTCTTGTTGTACCGGAAACGCATGTACTGATAAATCGTATCCACAGTTAATTTTCAGTGGTCACGGCAAAACTCCTGTTTAAAAAATGATAAAACTAACCGCTTTGAAGGGCTGTGAATTTGGCGATTTTGATTATCTGCAAAAAAATCCATTTGTTGGCTGATTATTATGAGTAGCGATCAGCATTGGCCAGACTAATTTTAGGTATTAACTTTTNAAAAAAATCCATTTGTTGGCTGATTATTATGAGTAGCGATCAGCATTGGCCAGACTAATTTTAGGTATTAACTTTTGAATTCAATTTTATGGTGAAAATAACAAAATCACGAGAGGATACTGAAACACGGGCACAGCACTTTCTTTTGCCACATGCCTTCTTTTATTGCATAATTGTCACACATTTTATGTAATAATTCACTTTGAAAACTTTGGGTACAACTTTTATGAGAATGAAGCCTTTTTTGGACATGGTTAAATGTAGAGTGGTGCAAAATTGACACAAGTTCACCAGTAATTATAGCCAACACCATCTTGCCCACACTGATGGGCTTGTTTACAAATGACAAACTTAAGGATGTTTATCACTATCTGTGTAATCCATGGGCACTTCCTAACAAACAGATGTTCTTCACCCACTTAAATTGTTTAGCCTCACAAAACGTACGACCCAACTAATACATGCCTTGAACTGACTTGTAGCAATTTTTTCTCCCATGCAATTTGCACGGCTTCCATCTATAACATTTTGTACGACATTACACACCCATTACAGTGAAGCCCCCATTTTCTTTTTTTCAATTGGACAAAGTAAAATGTGTAAAAAGCAGGGGAAGTGTAAATTAAGGGGAATCACCTCGTCTGTTATTCTCTGTTCTTTTCTTTTATACACACTTCCTGTGAGAAAAATATATAAGATAATATAAATATTACAGAAATGTCTTTACGGCACATTTTCTCTCAATAATTATGACTTAACATGTAATACTTAACCTCAAAGTACAGTGGATTCTCGATTATTCGTTTTTCAACAGACCAGGAAAAAAAAATTAAACATGTGGACTTGGATTTTAGACCTGAGAAATATCGTAAATAACCTCAAAATGCATGTTTGTTAAACCAACAGCCCAGAGATGTAATTAAAAACAACTTATTCAAGTCAATTTATGATTAAATATTCACTTTAAATTAAAAACTTCAATTCTTGAAATTGAGCAAAATTTAATGTTTATTTATATTAATGTTTTCGTTCAGTGTTCCTTCGTCAGCCGAGCCATGCTCAATCCCTCGGTTAAAATTACCACATCTGATTTATTTGCGACAATTTTTGCCAAACATGCAGCCGATAGTTTCCGATAATAATCACACCCGTCAAAATACTGCCACATCTCTAACCTCATTCCAAATTCCCTTTACAATAACACAGCCATAAATTGTTGAATACAGTGTCGAGATTACGTGATTCGGTCTCATTGTCGCCAACCTACGAGTGCAGTGAACATTTAAGAAAAACAAGAATACGAGATGGTTTCTTATTGTCGCNGTCTCATTGTCGCCAACCTACGAGTGCAGTGAACATTTAAGAAAAACAAGAATACGAGATGGTTTCTTATTGTCGTCAACCTACAAATGCAGTAAAGATGTAGGAAGAAGAAGAATGGTAGTCATCGAACAGGAAAAACTGTTGTGGAATGTAAACAATACTATCGATAGCACCAGTTGTCTATTATCTGTGTTGTTTTGTGTTCACATAGCGTTCAAAAATTAATTATGCGTGCAATCTTTGGCAAATGTACCGGTGAGGCATATGGTAAAACGTAAATAACTGGAACGAATCATTGAAAATCCACTGTATTTCATAGCTAAACGATTGTTCAGAGTATATTTTGGCTTTCGGGCAGAATATGTAATTGATTGATGCTGTAAATGTACGTAGCACAGGGGTTTTTTTTAACATTGTTTATATAGGATAGTTGTTGGGACCGTCCAAAAAAATGGCTGTTACGGNGTCTCATTGTCGCCAACCTACGAGTGCAGTGAACATTTAAGAAAAACAAGAATACGAGATGGTTTCTTATTGTCGCCAACCTACAAATGCAGTAAAGATGTAGGAAGAAGAAGAATGGTAGTCATTGAACAGGAAAAACTGTTGTGGAATGTAAACAATACTATCGATAGCACCAGTTGTCTATTATCTGTGTTGTTTTGTGTTCACATAGCGTTCAAAAATTAATTATGCGTGCAATCTTTGGCAAATGTACCGGTGAGGCATATGGTAAAACGTAAATAACTGGAACGAATCATTGAAAATCCACTGTATTTCATAGCTAAACGATTGTTCAGAGTATATTTTGGCTTTCGGGCAGAATATGTAATTGATTGATGCTGTAAATTTGCGTGTTAAGAGTCGTAGCACAGGGGTTTTTTTTAACATTGTTTATATAGGATAGTTGTTGGGACCGTCCAAAAAAATGGCTGTTACGGNCGTAGCACAGGGGTTTTTTTTAACATTGTTTATATAGGATAGTTGTTGGGACCGTCCAAAAAAATGGCTGTTACGGGAAAACTTTATAAATGGGATCGCAGCAACGAGGTTTCACTGTATATACAAAAAAGATTGCAAAACAGTTGCCTGAAGCAACAGAAACTGCTTATAAAGTGAACTATTTCGGGAGTAATTCAAGCTCCATCTTTTTCTTCATGGGGAAAAGCGAAGAGACAAGAACCTACACACCATATTTTGCGTTGATCAGACAACAATAAGATAAATATTTTTAATTAGTAACAATGATATGTTCCTACCAGTGCTACAAAAAAATGTAAAAATTTAAAATTTTAATAGGAGATGTTTACTTTACATAACGTGTACCAAAAACCAATTTAATGACGTTTTACATGCAAGCTATTGCTTACTAGCCTTTGCCAATACAACTCTGCTGTCACTGTCTTTAATTCACTTTGATTACGAAGTAAATATAATTTATCGACGATACATTGGGGAAAGTTTAGTTTACTTATAAATAGAATGCTTTATTATTACTAACGGTATTAAATATTTGTTGTATATTATTTACTTAAAATAAAGGCAGACATGTTACACCTAGGGAGATTTTTCAAAGGTTCAATTCAAAAAGTGTGAAGAAACAGTGAATGGTGTTTACCTTGATGCTCAGCCTATATATAGGTTTCAACTTGTAGCCTGCGCTGTAACGTGCATGCTTTCCTATTTCTACAACTTCATCACCACACCATTAGCAACAAACCAAATTGTGTGTATCGATGCCTAAGAGAAAAAAACAACGGAGTGTGGTAACACCACAGCGTCTGGTTATCGGTGTTGCCAACCTTGTCGAGATTGTGTACAGTTTGGTACACAAACAAGTGCACCGTTGGCAACCCGACCATTCCTGGCCAGAGGCAGATAAATGCATTGCGACCCCTATGAGAGAATTATTTTTTCGCCTTCCTCGATAATTAAAAATTGTGTTGCAACCATTTGCGTTAAAAGGGGGTACTTGTATTAATGAATTTTTANTCGCCTTCCTCGATAATTAAAAATTGTGTTGCAACCATTTGCGTTAAAAGGGGGTACTTGTATTAATGAATTTTTAGCATGTTTTAAAAAGTATTTTAAGAACATTATTATTTTGCATCTGGTAAGCTGATCATAGTTACATAATANTTTTTAGCATGTTTTAAAAAGTATTTTAAGAACATTATTATTTTGCATCTGGTAAGCTGATCATAGTTACATAATACAGACAACTTTTTTTGATTGGTAATGTTTTAAAATTCAGTTAAAACTATTTATGTTTGTTGTGATTGATGAGGTTTTCCATATTCTCTTTGGTAACAAAACAATTCATGTTTGCAGGATGGTTCACACCTCCCAAAGAAGACGGTTAAGAGGCGTGGCAACATGTTCCTGTTTTTTCACGGCCAGTCGTGGTCTGGTTATAAGAGACTGAAAATTGGGGCATTGCAGTACCGTGCACATGGGATCCTGTCTGTGAACTGCTCGAAAAAAAACCCCGTGGTTTTGTTCATTAAGTGTTGCGAAGCTAGTGACTTGGGCATGATGCCCGAGCAAACAAGTGCGGACAAATTGGTTGCAAATTCAGTGTTCAGTGGAGTGAATAATAAGTGGAAGCCATTATCTAATACCCTACATGTACTGTGAGCGTATTGCACATTTGTGTTTATGCACAACCAATTGCTTTCTGCATTTTTCCTAAGTTCACTTTTGTCAGTATGTTGTTTTGTGTAGAACATATCAGCATTGTAGTTGAACACACGCTACAGATCTTGTATGACTGACCTAATTTTTTTTTTTTTCATATTGTGGGATTATAATTTCTTTGTGAAGCTTACAGTTTATACATTTTGTTTATATTACTGTAGTAAGCGTTTTTAAATCTTGATGATATGAAAAGAAGACTTTGACTTATCAGATCACGCGTTGCTTATAAGTCTGAGTGTGCTGAAGAGATCGGTGCGTGGAGTTAGAAAACATCATCGTCCGAGTGTTTGAGTTACAGTATTGGGTTAACTGGCATTCCTTACAGATGTGAGTGGAGAAGTTTGTTGATAGATGTTGCATTTTCCTTACACGCATAACAGTTTCAGCTGTGTGCAGTTTTTATTTTGCAGCAAGAACATTATACTGCGTAACAGATTGGTATGATAACTATTCTATTCCAGTATTCACTTAGTGGAAACCAGTAACATTTTGACTGTAAAAAAAAATGTAATATGTGGGAATGCTGTGTAAAAGCACATCTAATTCTAAATAAATTATTTTTGTTGATAAAGCATAAATATCACACTGAATAATAGTTCATTGTGTAACTGAGTATAGCATTTGATGGCTGGAGGCACTATTAATTAAACTTCTGCAGTAACTTGTTTAATGTTAAATTACATCATGTATTTTAAAGTTATGGAGAACAGGGAATTATGGAATAATTTGTTGGTATTTAAAATTTTACATCTGTAGAAATATTGCTGCTTGTTACTTTGGTGCCTTCAGTTCGTTATGAAAGATGTGCTTCAGTTTGTTATGAAAGATGTGCATGTGGTTTTCATTGTTTTTGTATGTATCTTGTAAAATTGAAAGTTACTTTTAAAAAATTTTGTTTTATGAAACTGGTGTATTTTTCCTTCTGATTGGCTAAAAATTTTAAATTGTTAGCATTCGGATTGATAAAAAAAAAATTTTTTTAACTGTCACCATTCAAAAGTTGAAATGTAATATTTTGGTTTGGACAGGGAAATAGTTGTACAGCATGGTTTCTTTGTGCCACCCACTTGGGACGATTTGGGCAAATGACCGGTTCAATAAGCTCAGTTTTCTATTTATTTCACAATGGCCTCATGAAAACAGCTTTCATAGAAACTACGTGAAAAACTCCAATATTATAATGACCTTTATGCTTACAATCTCCCTTTTCATATTAAAATATTGTAAAACTATATTAAGAATTATGATAATGCCTTCAAATGCATTAATTTGTAATAATGATGATTACAGTACNAATATTGTAAAACTATATTAAGAATTATGATAATGCCTTCAAATGCATTAATTTGTAATAATGATGATTACAGTACAAGATTTGTGACCAATGTTAATTTTACACTCTTGCCAGTCATATGGTGAAAGGTAGCTGCTAAAAAAGAAAGACAGCTTTATCAAAGCTAATGCCGCTTAAAAGAAATCTATTAAATATTTATATAATGTGTGTCATATAATAAAAATATANAATATTGTAAAACTATATTAAGAATTATGATAATGCCTTCAAATGCATTAATTTGTAATAATGATGATTACAGTAGAAGATTTGTGACCGATGTTAATTTTACACTCTTGCCAGTCATATGGTGAAAGGTAGCTGCTAAAAAAGAAAGACCGCTTTATCAAAGCTAATGCCGCTTAAAAGAAATCTATTAAATATTTATATAATGTGTGTCATATAATAAAAATATAGGCACACGACAATAATTCGACAGGAGGTGGAAGGACACACAACCTACACGGTGCCCTGAACAAAGTCTCATTCACCTCTATGAGCAATGAAAATTGGGCTTGATTATTATCCCGTATGAAGAAAAACAGATTTTTTTTTGGTAGTACAGAGGGAATTATAGCATTTTATTTGTACAACTTGGATATATGCCATGCAACAGCGACATGATGGACATGAACAATACCAACATGGCGTCGCATCATGGCTGTGGTTAAGATATATTCTACTCAAGTTAGGAACAAAATGAGATTTCTTATGGGAGAGTTTGGCACAGGAACATTCTCCACCACTGGATACGCAGCGTTCTAAAGGTAACTTTTAAGCAAAATTTTCAGCTACGTGAGTAATAAAAGGGAAAGATTTTACTTAGTTACGTAGTTGTTTTAATTTTGATTATTGCAACTATCCTGGTTTTTAACATAGAAAATAGATCATATCTAGTACTGTACACATGCGACACCAGCGCTTACTTAGTGGCGGAAATGTTCCCTTTGTCAAACTTTTTAACAGTGCTAGTTGGTAGAGTTGCATATCATCCTTATATTTAGATGCTTTCAGTGGTAGTGATGAGTCGTACAGATGACGGTTGCACTCTATTCTTTACATTCATCTCCAGGCAAAACCCTTCAAAAAAATAAGCAAATGTGTAGACACACTTACATTAATTATTGTCAATATGCTTCTTGCTGTAAACAAAGATTTGATATTGAGATATCTTAAACCTCTACTTACTTGCATTAACAATCACCTTCTTGAAATGACTACCATAATGCATAGCAAAGTAATGTTTTGGCTCGCATGGATAGGTGTGAAGTTTCGGGATGCCTGTTGAACATTCTGCACACAATGAGCTGGATTGGAGACATACTGTGCTGATATTAGTGTAGGACCGCTGCCTCCTTTAACTGGGGGCACGTACGTCTCAAGACATGCCCATTAGACGGCCGTCCATAATGTAGACCAGGTACACGGAGGTACCTGGTGCGCACGTACGGCAGAGCCCCGACCACTAAAAACTCAATGCACGAAGCGGTTGACACCCAGATCAGCCAACTCGCTCCATCCACCGCGTTATTTCTGCCGGTTGGAGCTACAGGACTGAGTCTGGGTGGACTAGCCCCAATGGGTGGTACGCACAGGTAGGGAATTTGTCATCTGCTCTTCCCTAGATGGCATACAGTTGTACCTACCCGTATGCCTTTCACCCCAAGGAGTGGTGCAAAGTGGAGAGCTAAGAGGGCAGCTACTGCCTCCGAACCTAGCCAATTGAACTGCAACCCAGTGCCAACTGCCCTCTGCAGTCTATCCTGCGGGAACTAGCTCAAGCCACCCAACAACTGGAGAGGCCTCACCTCCCAGTTCCCCCATGCTCGACAGAATTGTAAAGGCCACCCTGGGGAAGTTGGTACCCAGCAAGGCACCTTCAGCAGACCAGCTGTTACATTTGTTTGCTCGTCCCCTCGGCTAGTGTATGACCAAGAGAACTGCTAGCCATCTGTCCTCTAAAACCTGTTTGTGTGAATATACACTGTTCTTTTTGAAACCTTTGCTTATTTCTAATGGGACTGATTTAGTGTTGAAGTCAGGCAGGATGTTTGGCCCAGGGGTCCCTTTGAACTTGCTTAAATTTCCCACCACATCTTGGCAACACTGTTGATGGCGGCACCACCAGTGCTGCCTGGATGTGCTAGAATAGTTCGGTTTTGTTCTATCTGTAGTTGTACCCTTACAATAATGTTTCCAGTGAGAATACAGTCTCGCACTGTGTTCGAGCGGACAAAGTGCGTTCAAAGATTTTTGGTTCATCCAGTACTGAGCACTTTTATTTCCATCATAGTGTTTCATTAATTTTAACTAAATTTGGACAGAAAAGTAGTGATGGAGTTCGAAATTCTACAAGAACTTACATCTTCATTAATTTACACTCGAGTGCAGGAGAGGGTTGTCTGAGAGAAAATTTGAACCTGAAGACTTTCATGCCACTAACTGAAGAAGTAAAATTTTGTAACTTCATAATAATTTTTCTACAACAGAACCTGAAATTCTACATAGTGATTTGGCACTTAAAAATAATCACCTTTCGCAAGCTTACTAAACAAGCAGATTAAGTTAATTAATGGAAGATTTTAATTACAGTCTCTGGTTAGTCATTTTTTTGAACAGCATCTAATTTAAAACACAATAATTATCATCTAAAAATTTCAATAAAATTATTTNTGGTTAGTCATTTTTTTGAACAGCATCTAATTTAAAACACAATAATTATCATCTAAAAATTTCAATAAAATTATTTTCATAAAATTTTGACTTATGTATTTAATGATTTTTTTCTCAGTAATAAAACTTTTGCATTTGAGTATTTTAAGACTTAATTGTGCAGTGCAAACATCCTCTTAATGAGTTGANTGGAAGATTTTAATTACAGTCTCTGGTTAGTCATTTTTTTGAACAGCATCTAATTTAAAACACAATAATTATCATCTAAAAATTTCAATAAAATTATTTCCATAGAATTTTGACTTATGTATTTAATGATTTTTTTCTCAGTAATAAAACTTTTGCATTTCAGTATTTTAAGACTTAATTGTGCAGTGCACACATCCTCTTAATGAGTTAAAAATTTCTGTTTAAATATTTCAACACACTTGTTTTAAAAGTCCTATTGTCGCAGGGTATTCCATATACGCTGCCATGTTCAGTCAGAGCAAGGAGAAATTACGGAGATGCTAGGCAATGCGTTTGCACACATCCCAACGCACACTCGTCGAGAACCCTACAAAAAAAAAACATTTTTACATAAACTTATTCTTTTTAATGTACAGCTGTAATGGCATGTGTGACAAAGGTTCTAAGATAGTGGGTGGTGGAATGGCAAGATTTGAACCCACACTGTGTGTTAGTAAAGATATTTCTGAGCAAACTGAGNGGTTAGTCATTTTTTTGAACAGCATCTAATTTAAAACACAATAATTATCATCTAAAAATTTCAATAAAATTATTTCCATAGAATTTTGACTTATGTATTTAATGATTTTTTTCTCAGTAATAAAACTTTTGCATTTCAGTATTTTAAGACTTAATTGTGCAGTGCACACATCCTCTTAATGAGTTAAAAATTTCTGTTTAAATATTTCAACACACTTGTTTTAAAAGTCCTATTGTCGCAGGGTATTCCATATACGCTGCCATGTTCAGTCAGAGCAAGGAGAAATTACGGAGATGCTAGGCAATGCGTTTGCACACATCCCAACGCACACTCGTCGAGAACCCTACAAAAAAAAAAACATTTTTACATAAACTTATTCTTTTTAATGTACAGCTGTAATGGCATGTGTGACAAAGGTTATAAGATAGTGGGTGGTGGAATGGCAAGATTTGAACCCACACTGTGTGTTAGTAAAGATATTTCTGAGCAAACTGAGAAGTGATGCTGGCCGTCAGGTTTTGGGGAGAGGACTTCAGTATCGTGTACGGACGGGAAACTAAGGAAAACAGATAATTTACAGGCTGAGGGTTTTTCGTGGCATGAAGGTTGACTCGTGAATATGCAACTGACGCTGAAGAAAGAGCAGACATAGGTGTCAGCAGATTAAGCCATTTACTTTTTCTAGTATTTTTAACTTCCCAGAAATACAGGCAACTCTCGATTTTGCTACCCTGTGAATAGAGACCCTCTCAAAGTAACAACCCTTTTCCTCAGGAACCGCAACAAATTTGGTTTTAAAAAAATTGAAAATTCGAGGGGAAATGGGTAGAAAAATACGTTTGTTGCATTTATTGCAGCCTGCAACAAATGGTTGCGACACTTCTCGAGCACTGTACTAGAGTAAAACCTTGTTAACTCAAACTCTATGTAGACTGAAGTTGCCGTGAGCCTCTGAACACAAGAATGGGATTTTACACGTCTGCAGTTCGGTTAATTCGAAATTCCGCACAATATGTAATTCAAAGTAGAATTTCCTGACAGTGTATGTAAACTTCAGATCATTTATAAACAATGTATTATTGTATTCTTGCTGTGTAAGAAACTAAGCATGACAAGAGGCTGTCTCAATGTGCATCAGGCCGCCGCCGACTGCCTTGTGTGTACGGATGGCTAGGCAGCAGCTGCGTTGAACAGCAGTTATCCCACAGGCAAAGAACTCCTGCAGTCTGCCTTTTCCTGTCTCGTTTATCCTCCCAATTTTTTTTATGGTATATACCTAAACTTTATGTTTACAAAAAAAAATGAAAGAATGAGAGTTATAAAGGTTTATGTCAAAAATTGATTTTCATGTGGCTATTAAATTTTTTATTCTTCCTTTTTTTTACGTTAAAATATGAGTAGAAGTAATCTAAAGTACAATGCAAAGACCATTTCAGAAAAATTAAAAATACNTTTTTTTTACGTTAAAATATGAGTAGAAGTAATCTAAAGTACAATGCAAAGACCATTTCAGAAAAATTAAAAATACTTTATATATATTTGTGTGTATACTTTCAGGAAAAATATGTATTTCCTAAATGAAACTACGTCAATAATATGTGGTCTCCTGGCAAGCATATGCAAAAAAATTTCCTTTCGTTGCATATGCATGTGGTGTTCTGTACTGCAGTCATACCTCAGTGACCACAAAAACAAACTGCGCACTCCGTACAAAGACCATCAACTGTGCTTGCATAGCGAGAGATTGCATTGATAGATGGCGACAGTGGCACCTCGCCTACCTCACAATCGCGTTGCATGTGACCAACGATAATCCACGACTCAGTACATAGGTAACAGATAATGTCTGTGCATCAATCTGTATACTGTGGTGTGCAATTCGTCTGCTGTAAGATATGTTGCATTATTATTCGTTATCTTCAGCCTCCAAGCAACTGCAAAGTTAACAAATGTTATTTTTAATCCTTAGCAAGATATTTTAACAATTAAATTTAATTAGTTTTAAAATTAACAAAGTAAAAAATTGCACACTATTCAATAATTAATTATAATCGTTAATTCCTAGTATGGCTGCGGTAACGTGAAGGCTGTAAGAATGGCTGGGGTAGGTGGCTTCCCTCTTTTATTGTGACGGGTGGGGTGGGCTGGACTACTTTCAATTTTTCTTTCTCTTTCATGGAGTGGCATGCTCGAATGTGACAATCCACGCATCCCAAAAATAAAAAGGTAGTGCTGCCCCTTCCAACTTAGTCCAGATGTAAAAATCAACTTTTCCCAGTTACAGCCATCGCCTGACTTCAGTTTCTGCAACATAAAATCGCTGAGCTGCTGTACAGTTTCTATTTTCTTACGTGCCTTATTGACTACGCATTGCTGAACAGCTGAAGGGAAACACTGCTGAATAACATGATGCAATAACAGAATATGGCTGAACAACCACAGCCAGTTTGGTTTTGGTGAAGTATTTGTTCTATGTACGTGGTTGCCAGCTGGCTGTTTACCCCTCCTACGGCAGGCNGAAGAGAAGGCAGGCATGGGAATGATTCATTTATCTGTTTGGACGATTGTGCAAACTCAGTGGAAATTTTGTAACCGTAATCTGCTTCATTTAGTTTTTGGTGCCTGCTTACAAACTACATTCACTAACCTTTTCATGTTCCGAGACTAGTTTATATTAACGGATCATTTTTTTCTTGGAACTGTAAATGGTGAAAACAGGTGCTTTTAAAGTTGAACAGGACAGTGTAGCACGCAGTTATTACGCCATAAAAACCACAAAAGTTGCAACTGAAAGTGTCAAAGAGGCGAGTTGCAGACAGAAAGACACTGCACCAGCTCAGCGACTTGTGTGTGATGAATACCGCCCTTATCGCTCCCACACATCTTGGCCTCGTACACCCTAAATATGCCTTGATGAAGCCCCCTTAACCACAGGATTCACTGGCTGTGTTTCATGTGATCCATTTTATTCTAAGTGTTTTCCATTCCACAAAAAAAAAAAAAATATGTATTGCGAGAGAGCATGCTAGCACCTANCCACAAAAAAAAAAAAAATATGTATTGCGAGAGAGCATGCTAGCACCTATCTTGCTGCCTCCAACCACCCCAATTTATCAGCGTGCATGAACAAAGTTCTGTCTGGCTCGCTCGCTATTATCGATGCTATTTGGGAGGCCCCATTTGTGGGAATAAATGCAAATACTAATTTTATTAAACTAGTGCAATAATTTTACTGTTTTCGAAGGAAAATAAGACATTTCCCCTCCAATAAATGAATCTTAAAAAAACTTAGAAAATTTGTTTATTCAAAATAATGTAATTAGAAGTCAAAAAAATTAGGCCCCGAGCATTTTGGATTATCGAGGTTTCGCTGTCCGCACGTGTGTGTGTTACNATCTTGCTGCCTCCAACCACCCCAATTTATCAGCGTGCATGAACAAAGTTCTGTCTGGCTCGCTCGCTATTATCGGTGCTATTTGGGAGGCCTCATTTGTGGGAATAAATGCAAATACTAATTTTATTAAACTAGTGCAATAATTTTACTGTTTTCGAAGGAAAATAAGACATTTCCCCTCCAATAAATGAATCTTAAAAAAACTTAGAAAATTTGTTTATTCAAAATAATGCAATTAGAAGTCAAAAAAATTAGGCCCCGAGCATTTTGGATTATCGAGGTTTCGCTGTCCGCACGTGTGTGTGTTACNAATTAGAAGTCAAAAAAATTAGGCCCCGAGCATTTTGGATTATCGAGGTTTCGCTGTCCGCACGTGTGTGTGTTACAAGAATAGACACCACCATATATCATTGCTAGTCAGATATAGCCGTCTGCCACCGGCCTCCATCTCCAAGAGTGGTTGCCCTTGCTCCAAACCGTCCTCCGCCGTTGTGCTGTGTTTCAAAAACAAATGTACGTTCATAAGTACAAATGCGANTGCCCTTGCTCCAAACCGTCCTCCGCCGTTGTGCTGTGTTTCAAAAACAAATGTACGTTCATAAGTACAAATGCGAGATAGCTCAGTTCCTGCGTTTACAAGTGAAAGAGGAGTTGTTAGATATTGCATGGGAAATTTAATTTATAGTGCCTGCCTAAAGATGCTTAGTTATATCTATTTAGTGCTTTAAATCCCTGTTTATGTATACCCATACATTTATGTGCAAAATTCTTTATAAAAAAAAAACTTTTTCTTTACTGCGAGATTACAGACTGCCATTGTGCTCGCCATATGATGCGTCGCATCCGTCAACAAACAGAGCAAAAAAAAAAAAAAGTAAGCTAACACCAGGCAAGCACCTGCAGTATTGATAGCAGGGTGTGCGCAAAGCCTGCCTCTCGCACACTCGGCCTTGCCTGTTCCTGTCCTTGCACGTGGTTCCGAGAGAAGCAATACTTTTTATGTCTCATCATCCACCCTTCTTAAACCTCAATGTTGCAGGAATCGTGTAATGCATTTCTAATAATAAGTAAATTCCCTGAATTTCATGCAAAAATCCATTGAAAATGAAATGTGGATTTGTTAACAAATATGCAGCGTACAATGTTTATATAACTAAGAGGTAAGCCTTGTGCAAGTGTCTGGAATACCATTTTGTTAGGAAAACGTTGCCTACTACAATAAAATCAATGTTTTTTTAAGAAGCCATTGAAAATAGACTTTGCAATCGTAAAAGTGTGTGGGGCATACTGCATTTAGACTAAATTTTGGCGACATAAGGAGGTCCATAATGCTTTTTAAGGATATCGTTATTTTTTTTTTTTTTTGGTAGGCATCTATTGAAATTAATTAATCATTTTTAAAAACGTGTTGTTTGCACACTTGAGNGCCCTTGCTCCAAACCGTCCTCCGCCGTTGTGCTGTGTTTCAAAAACAAATGTACGTTCATAAGTACAAATGCGATAGAGCTCAGTTCCTGCGTTTACAAGTGAAAGAGGAGTTGTTAGATATTGCATGGGAAATTTAATTTATAGTGCCTGCCTAAAGATGCTTAGTTATATCTATTTAGTGCTTTAAATCCCTGTTTATGTATACCCATACATTTATGTGCAAAATTCTTTATAAAAAAAAACTTTTTCTTTACTGCGAGATTACAGACTGCCATTGTGCTCGCCATATGATGCGTCGCATCTGTCAACAAACAGAGCAAAAAAAAAAAAAAGTAAGCTAACACCAGGCAAGCACCTGCAGTATTGATAGCAGGGTGTGCGCAAAGCCTGCCTCTCGCACACTCGGCCTTGCCTGTTCCTGTCCTTGCACGTGGTTCCGAGAGAAGCAATACTTTTTATGTCTCATCATCCACCCTTCTTAAACCTCAATGTTGCAGGAATCGTGTAATGCATTTCTAATAATAAGTAAATTCCCTGAATTTCATGCAAAAATCCATTGAAAATGAAATGTGGATTTGTTAACAAATATGCTGCGTACAATGTTTATATAACTTTTGTCAACATGAGGTAAGCCTTGTGCAAGTGTCTGGAATACCATTTTGTTAGGAAAATGTTGCCTACTACAATAAAATCAATGTTTTTTTTAAGAAGCCATTGAAAATAGACTTTGCAATCGTAAAAGTGTGTGGGGCATACTGCATTTAGACTAAATTTTGGCGACATAAGGAGGTCCATAATGCTTTTTAAGGATATCGTAATTTTTTTTTTTTTTTGGTAGGCATCTATTGAAATTAATTAATCATTTTTAAAAACGTGTTGTTTGCACACTTGAGNATTTTTTTTTTTTTTTGGTAGGCATCTATTGAAATTAATTAATCATTTTTAAAAACGTGTTGTTTGCACACTTGAGATGACTGAACATGCACTTAACGCGATAAATGCAGTTTTTGTTTTTTGCGAGGTGGAAACCATTATCGTTTAAACAAAATCAATCATACGAGCCCATTCCTGAGTAACTTGAGAACCTCGTACGGTCATGATTTGACAGTGTTTGGTTGCTATAACATGTAATTTTGCCGCGAGAGCTGTTCAAAAGTGGCATACCTACGACTGGAGCATAATTTTTTAGAATAGGTGTCGGGAGGGGCTGGGGGGGCAGTCAAAATTCTAATGACTCCTCCTCTCCTGAGACCTGTTAAGGGTCGTAAAATCGAGAGTAAACTGTGTGCTTTTAACTAAGAAACGTTAACACCACACACATATTTCAGAAAAATAGAAAAAAAAACTTAATAAAGCCAAATACAATAACTAAAAAAAATTAAAATAACGGAGCATAAATAAATAGGTAACATTTGTAACCAAATAATTAAAAACAATATTAGGTGGTGTTGCACATGTGCCGAGTTCTAGTTTAAAAATGTATGGGTAGGTAGTGCTAAATTGCAAAGTAGTTTTAGAAGAATACATACAACTATATNGAGTTCTAGTTTAAAAATGTATGGGTAGGTAGTGCTAAATTGCAAAGTAGTTTTAGAAGAATACATACAACTATATTAGTGTCTCTTGAAAATGTCACATGTTTGCAGAATAAATGTGGTACAGGCAGTCCTCGACTTTCATACACGACACATTATCACCTCTAAATCAACTTTCATACATCTAGCAACCTGCCAACGTATCGATATAGCATTGTTAGTTGCTACCTAACACTGCCTTCCATGTTTTCCAGCCTTCGCGGAACATATGTTCTCAATGTTTAGATATGGCAGTCATATTGGCACAATACAAATGAGTGCTTCTGTTAAAATTATATATACATATCTCTGAATAACTTTCAAAACCTACAAAATTTATAAAATGTTACATTTGCACAGCAATTTTACAGAAAGTAGGAAGCATATTTAACTTACCTTATTTATTCACATAGTATTTACAATTAAATATGTATGCAGATGGTGAAAATCAACATTTCAGGTATAAAAACCAGATTTATTTGTGATTTTCAATTAAATACTTGTTAATATACTTAATTGATAAACATATTATTTTAATCTTTCTACCAAAATTATTTTTTTTTTTCTTGTAACTTTGCAACGGAACGCCTTTTATTACATGCGTAAGTATGATTCAACTCACGAACACATTGTGTATGAAAGTAGAGGACTGCCTGTACACAGTATTACTGTCCTACGGGTCTGCATGAAAACCTTTTCGTAATCCACTCCATAGTTGATTCCACACTGTTGGTCATGTATCCTTAGTGTTAAAAGTTTAACATATGTGTGAATCGCCAGGCAGACTGCGTGGCCACAAAGAANTGTTGGTCATGTATCCTTAGTGTTAAAAGTTTAACATATGTGTGAATCGCCAGGCAGACTGCGTGGCCACAAAGAAGGATAAGTACTCAAGAAGATAAGACGGCTGATACCAGAACACAAGAAACAGTAGCGTCTGAATAATACAAGCAGAGAAGCAGGAAAAGACGTCGGAAAGAAGACTCGCTCTCGTGCGGTTCTCTGGCAACAGAACAAATGTGACAAGGTCGCAGGTGCTTCCAGCAGACAAGGAGCGGATGAACCACGAACCTAGAGGGACTGGGAGACAGAGTTCAAAAAGTCAAACATGGTGGCGAGCGGGACTAATGAGTTGAGAAGGTATAATGGTACAAGTATTGAGGTCTGACAGTCGCTGACGGGCAAAAGGGTGGACTGTAAATACCTTCCAGTGTATACAGTTTGGTGAAATTCAGTGCACACAAAGTGTTCAGAGACAAACATGTGTGTTCGCACATGCATGTGCGTGCACACGCAGACACAGCAATGCTCAATACAAAACTAATCCAGACTGGGAATAAACAAAATGACATTACAAGCGGTAACGTGTGCATGCAGCTGCTCTCATGTCTTCCGTTGAGTGCTTCACTGCTTTTGTCACAAAGGGGTTTTTTGCCAGTGGCTGGTACTTGGGTAAAACTACGAGTACATAATTTTCAATGCAAAAAAAATTCTTATGTTTAGAATATAAGCAGGAAAAACTATGCTTTTATTTTTCTTAATATATATATTTTTTTTTTTTCTTCACATAAAATCATATATAATTCAGAACACCACACTTCTCATTTGCTTAGAAAATCAAATATACAGTTATCTCAATCCTTCATAAAACTAGCAGAAATTTATAATAAAAATAATGTGCAGAAATGTTCTGCACGAGCAAAAACATTCATACCTTACGTCTAAAAACAAAAAGTAATTTTCTCTACAAATTAAAAGCACTGATAAGCCTACATGCACACAACAATTCATGAATGACTTGANAACAAAAAGTAATTTTCTCTACAAATTAAAAGCACTGATAAGCCTACATGCACACAACAATTCATGAATGACTTGAACAGAGAACAGCTTTTGAAGATCACTACTCGGTAAGGTACAGTCACCATCAAGTTATGCAGCGTTCACTTTGTGCTATTACGAAGAGGGTAGAGCACTCGGACCTTCTCGGTTCTGAACACGGATACGCTACGATAAACAATGCACGACACTGGAATCAGTCTAAAAACAATGCAACACAAAAGTAAATACACAATGATAAGCACTACATACGAGAACTAGAGTACACCTAGCTACTGTGTGTTAAAAGGGCATGCATGACCATTATTACAAGTCAGATCTGTAACTTCTAACTGCAACCACAATTATCTTGTAATAGACCAAGCCATTTCCCCAGGTCGCACTACACAGAAATATTTTATTTTACTGCCTCTGCATTCTTTCAAATTATAACCTTCAATCATTATTGGTATATATTCACCAGTTGACAACAAAATGCTTCAAAATCAACATATGTACAGAATTTGTTTTTGTACAATTTCTCTGCTACAGCGGTGCAGTATCATGATTGTTAAAAGATTTAATTTCCTAGGTTTCCTTAAACTGTCACGTACCTCTGTATCAAAATTAAACACACCAGAGAACATACAGGTAAATGTAATTACTTGTGAATGCCGTTAATGTTAGTACGTTGGACTATATGTGGAGACGTCGATATTCCCAATACACAGCAATATGTACATATAGGGATACACCAGCACAAATCAAGACATCTGGCACTGCTGCAGGTACACATTGGTATGTTCCACCAACTATGTATGTTTGGTATGTGACAGTACAGAATATATCTAACAGTAATTTATATATTTACAGTGTTCATGATGGATAATTAGTTTTGAAGTTGGTGAGGNCTTATTTATTCACATAGTATTTACAATTAAATATGTATGCAGATGGTGAAAATCAACATTTCAGGTATAAAAACCTGATTTATTTGTGATTTTCAATTAAATACTTGTTAATATACTTAATTGATAAACATATTATGTTAATCTTTCTACCAAAATTAATTTTTTTTTCTTGTAACTTTGCAACGGAACGCCTTTTATTACATGCGTAAGTATGATTCAACTCACGAACACATTGTGTATGAAAGTAGAGGACTGCCTGTACACAGTATTACTGTCCTACGGGTCTGCATGAAAACCTTTTCGTAATCCACTCCATAGTTGATTCCACACTGTTGGTCATGTATCCTAAGTGTTAAAAGTTTAACANTGTTGGTCATGGATCCTAAGTGTTAAAAGTTTAACATATGTGTGAATCGCCAGGCAGACTGCGTGGCCACAAAGACGGATAAGTACTCAAGAAGATAAGACGGCTGATACCAGAACACAAGAAACAGTAGCGTCTGAATAATACAAGCAGAGAAGCAGGAAAAGACGTCGGAAAGAAGACTCGCTCTCGTGTGGTTCTCTGGCAACAGAACAAATGTGACAAGGTCGCAGGTGTTTCCAGCAGACAAGGAGCGGATGAACCACGAACCTAGAGGGAAGCCAAGGGAGGGGGATTCATGAGTTGAGAAGGTATAATGGTACAAGTATTGAGGTTAGCATGCTTGAGGAAGGTCAGACAGTCACTGATGGGCAAGAGGGTGGACTGTAAGTACCTTGCAGTGTATACAATTTGGTGAAATTCAGTTCACACGAAGTGTTCAGAGACAAACACGTGTATTCACACATGCATGTGCGCGCACACACAGACAGAGCAATGCTCAATACAAAACTAATCCAGACTGGGAATAAACACCGCGACATTACAAGCGGTAACGTGTGCAAGCAGCTGCTGTTATGTCTTCCGTTGAGTGCTTCACTGCTTTTGTCACAAAGGGTTTTTTTTTTTTTTCCAGTGGCTGGTACTTGGGTGAAACTACGAATACATAATTTTCAATGTAAAAAAAATTCTTATGTTTAGAATATAAGCAGGAAAAACTATGCTTTTATTTTTCTTAATATATATATATATTTTTTTTTTCTTCACATAAAATCATATATAATTCAGAACACCACACTTCTCATTTGCTTAGAAAATCAAATATACAGTTATCTCAATCCTTCATAAAACTAGCAGAAATTTATAATAAAAATAATGTGCAGAAATGTTCTGCACGAGCAAAAACATTCATACCTTACGTCTAAAAACAAAAAGTAATTTTCTCTACAAATTAAAAGCACTGATAAGCCTACATGCACACAACAATTCATGAATGACTTGGAACAGAGAACAGCTTTTGAAGATCACTACTCGGTAAGGTACAGTCACCATCAAGTTATGCACGGATACGCTACGATAAACAATGCACGACACTGGAATCAGTCTAAAAAAAATGCAACACAAAAGTAAATACACAATGATAAGCACTACATAAGAGAACCAGAGTACACCTAGCTACTGTGTGTTAAAAGGGCATGCATGACCATTATTACAAGTCAGATCTGTAACTTCTAACTGCAACCACAATTACCTTGTAATAGACCAAGCCATTTCCCCAGGTCGCACTACACAGAAATATTTTATTGCCTCTGCATTCTTTCAAATTATAACCTTCAATCATTATTGGTATATATTCACCAGTTGACAACAAAATGCTTCAAAATCAACATATGTACAGAATTTGTTTTCCTACAATTTCTCTGCTACAGAAGTGCAGTATCATGATTGTTAAAAGATGTAATTCCATAGGTTTCCTTAAACTCTCACGTACCTCTGTATCAAAATTAAACACACCAGAGAACATACAGGTAAATGTAATTACTTGTGAATGCCGTTAATGTTAGTACTTTGGACTATATGTGGAGACGTCGATATTCCCAATACACAGCAATATGTAAGTATAGGGATACACCAGCACAAATCAAGACATCTGGCACTGCTGCAGGTACACATTGGTATGTTCCACCGACTATGTATGTTTGGTATGTGATAGTACAGAATATATCTAACAGTAATTTATATATTTACAGTGTTCATGATGGATAATTAGTTTTGAAGTTGGTGAGGGGAAGGTGCAGCACATGCAGAATGTTTCAGTGCAAACAACATCTTGGCACAATTGCCTCTTTAGTACAACATCTCTACCAACAACTGGATGATAAAGAAGAAAACAAGCTGAAAAAAAGTTATACACATCAGAAATACCTTGCACTCGGAGGCAGTGCACTTCCACAACTTGGGTAGTCCAACAAGCTTAATTGAAAATGTTCCTCTCACCCCCTACCCTCTCCCCTACATACAGTTCATGGTGCGTTTTGTTGAAATAAAGTTGTCTAGAAACTTGCGACGTAATATTCAAAATAACAGGAAAACGTAATAGCTAATGTCGGGAGGATCAGTGCGACAGGCTTCTTGGCCCACAATGACGAAGGCCAGCAAAACACTGCGAAAAATCCACAGAAATTTGGTTAGGCTAGCAAATATGATTTACGAGATGAAAAGATCAAACTTAAAAAATAATTAATTAAAAAAGTAAAAAAAAAAGTGGTATTTTATAATTAATTACATACTTCATATCCTTTTTCAAGCAAATGGTCCTAATATGCACAAAGGTACTATTTTTATTACTTTCGTGAAATGGTTTGTCTTTATTTAGGTGGTCTCTGAAATAACACTTGTCCAACAGTATACTTACACGATGTAATTATTTTGTGGGAGTTAACAGTATTCCATAACCACCCCCAGGCTAACAGAATATAAAGATACCTAATGATATTCACAAAAATATACTGACGTAAACTAATTTGTATACAGAATGTAACAAACACACATCAAAACCTTGAGGAACATGTGCAATATCTAGACGATGAAAACATTTATTACAAGCACCGGTTTGGAAATGTCCATTCTGCTGCGAGACCCCTCCCTTTATGACGGTTGTTTGCATTGTATACGGCAGGCAGGTTGGGTTTTGTGTGGAATGCCTGCATAAACTATTGTCTCCAGACTTTTCCTTTACAAGGCATATTTTCTTGTCTCATCTCGTAATTAGATGTATAAATGGGAAAATTTTTTACATGCCAAGATGTGCCGATATAAAACCTGTATAATAGACACACCAGTGTTGCCAGATTAAATCTGCTATACCATTCTGCACCATTCATGATCAACTTTAATAAGTACCAGTATCCTATTATTCCATAAGAAATTTCAAACAGCCCAACACCACTATTTGCAATATTCTTATTTTTGTACTTCTCTTGTGATGTAGGTAGACATTTCTATAGAGGTAGGAGAACTAAATGAAAACACGTCTGTGCAAACAAATTCCACAGAAGTTGAGATGTATAGTTGAGGCTTCAGTTCAATCACTGATTTGGTTTCCTGCTGATGTTAAAAAGTAAATGACATAAAATAGGGTAATGAGAATTATGTAAATTTTTTCCTGATGGATGTTTTCCCCAACATTATGGTACTTGAATAGTATCATGATTTGAAAACTAATTCGGAGAAAATTACGAGCAAATGAGACAAGTCACACCTCTTTGTAATTTATTTTTAAGGGATGATATTGAAAATTAAAGCCTGTTATCGCATATAATTGTACCAAACAGAAATTCCAAAGTGTTCATTAATTAACTTTTATCCAGGATCTCTCTTGTGCAATAACAACCTATGAATAAATAATTAAATAGCAAAAATTAAATAATACTTAGAGATGTGACAAGATAATATCAAATAAACAAGATGGATTTTAAAATAATAAATGTTACAATATGTTTAATGCGATCACAGACCAGGTTAAACACAATGAAGTAGGGACATAACTTAAGGATGGAAAAATACACACACACAAAAGATGATTAGGGACCCGTTCCCCTTCAAACGGCTGCCAAAATATGCCTCTTGAACCTGCTTATGTCATGAGTCTGACAAGAACTTGCCCTTTGCCATATTTAATGTCTATGTTTCAAATTAAAAACCACAAGAACTCTAGTGTGGTGTTCTATGCCAAACTGTGCAAAACATGAAAAATACTGGATAATTTGTCAACACAGAGACAACACAAAAGCAAAGCCAGACACTTGCAAATGCATTTCTGAACATTATTCCTAATGTCCTGAGATAATTATCAGGTAAAATAAATGTATTTTAGTTGCCATTCTGTGCAATGTTAAAACAAATGAACGTAGCAACACACCAACCTTTTTTATATTAGCAGTAACTAAAGTAAAAGTAGAAATTTAGTTCATAATATAATTGGTTATCCCTGCAATTTTCAAATACTTGAAATAACAATAAATATTAACAAAACGTCTACTACTGTTAGGAGTGACATTTTTACTAAGCCGTTTCTTACGTTACGTGAAAACATTAAGGGGTAAACTTTGTATGTGGGTCTGCAGATAACTTTTCCATTGAATACATTCTGGTTTTGTGGTAAAGAAAAATCCCTCAAAGCTAACAGAATATATTCTTGCAAGAGTTTTGTTGAAAGCAGAAAACCACATACCCTTGCANAGAAAAATCCCTCAAAGCTAACAGAATATATTCTTGCAAGAGTTTTGTTGAAAGCAGAAAACCACATACCCTTGCAGGTAAAAAAAACATCCGTTATTCATTCCTTCTGTGATACGAAAACAGAAATTCTGGATAGGATACACAGCTCTCTTTGAACACCATTCCCTCAGATGTAGCTTATTTTTCTTACAAACTATACTATTTTCATAGTAGATCTGCAGTTTTATGGCTATACTTACGTTCTGTACATTTTTATTCAGTCACGGCCTGCAAGAGCCCTCGTGGGAACATCGCGGTGCCCACGTGCTTCATCGGAACCACTGTGGTGGGCATATAGCATACTATTGTGTCCCTCTTTACTAGCCTTTTCACCTGCCCCCCTCCCCCCACTAACAAAGAGCATAGTTCCTATCCATCTTTCCCCTACAGCATTTTCTATAAATGCAACAATAAGTTTTGAACTTGTATTGTCGAGAGAACGATTCTTGCTGTGCCTGTGTTGACTTTCTCCTCTCCCTTCTCAGTTATAGACTTAGCTACAAGTACGCTCTGGGAGAAGGCCACGGCCGTAGTGGAAGACACGGCTGCCCGATACCTCTCTGCCACCACGCGCGCCTGCTTGCACGGCCCTTACCCTGCAAGCGTGTACGGCTCAGCGCCGACGTGCGCTCGGGTCCCACCCCTACATGCAATGCGCACTTAACACTTAGTTTAGGGCAGGTCAGAAAACAACCAAGAGAATTTACAAAATTTTAAACATGATTCTGAAGTTATGATAATGAATATGTACCAATATTTTCAAACCTATTATAGTTAAATTTTTTGCAGGGTTCAGGTTCAACAACAAGATGCTAAAATTTTTCTTTAATTTTTTCCCCCCTAGTTAGCTTTCTAGTTTTTCCATTTTTATGAAAATAGTTGTCGGTGAGCATGGACTGCCCGGTGCACATCACCCAGGGGCAAGAAAGCACCACAGTTGTAGAGACAATAATAATATAGGTTCCACAATACATTTACAGACCGCACAATGCACCAGAAAAGAAATTATATTGGCTATTTTAGATGCCCAATTCCATTTTCAGACTCCAATATGCAGTACAAGATCATGAACAAAAGTGCTGCCTATCGTATTTCTTCATAAAAAATAGATACACCCCAGGAACTATAAACCGCACACGTTAGAATTTATCAGTTTGCTTGTAATGAAATCATCATCATCACTACTACATAGTTGTAAAGGAATGAATGGACTAGATGTAACTGAGTTTGGTGCAACCATCCCTCTTTCCCAACTCTTTTTACTATGTGATAGGCAGTTAAAAAAAAACTTTCTATTTGTTTCTAACCTGTGAAAATCATGAGAACATAGGCTACAACAGCTGACGAATTTCCATNAAAAAAAAACTTTCTATTTGTTTCTAACCTGTGAAAATCATGAGAACATAGGCTACAACAGCTGACGAATTTCCATCTACAATAAAAATAATTTTTGCAGTCAGCCCCATGTAATAATTTCAGCTAGATTATGGTAAGTTTAATAGAGAAAACTTTATTTCTTATTTCTTTATTTGGTTTTGTTTCTTATTTACATAGTAAACTTGTCCTGTCTTCCTATTTCTCTGTCTAATACATGTATCGTAATAAATAAATAATCTGGCTTCACCATTTCTGAATGTGGTAAAAGTTGAGAGAAATGGCAAAACAACATGCCAAGTACGTATATCTATCGCACCCAACTCCATGTAGGATGTTACGAGCTCGCATGCAGTGCCTTGCGCCAGGGCCGGTTCAGACTGATGACGACAACCAGTGGAGAGAATGCATTATGCAAATACAGACCGTGTAGTCTACCACGTATGTTCTCTATTGAAACTGAGTGCGCACTTGTGCAGTAAACAAACATTATGCCAAATGACACGTCGTCTGTTGCATTTGAGGACTANTTACCACGTATGTTCTCTATTTCAGCAGCTATTTACATTGAAACTGAGTGCGCACTTGTGCAGTAAACAAACATTATGCCAAATGACACGTCGTCTGTTGCATTTGAGAACTACACAAACATAAAGGTATAATACACACACACATCCACACAACCTCATTTAAAATTATAAACTTTTCCAACAGAATTACAGGGAACATACAATGTTACAAACATTTACACCATTGCNAATTACAGGGAACATACAATGTTACAAACATTTACACCATTGCCTGCAGTGCTTACCACCTGCAAGTACGCACTAAAAATTATACAGTCTTGCACAAAACATATACGTAGTTTATAATCTAAGAGACTAAATATATACACACAATCGAGAGAAAAACAATGCGTCAGACACAGTTTCTCAGCAGAGTCAATTTTACACATTAATCATACAGTGCTAAGAACACAAAAATCAAGGTACAGAAATCTACACATATCAACTGCAAGTTCATATTATACATTTTGGTTCTGTTAGATAGGAAACAAACATTTTATAAAAAATAAACAGGGTTATGAGACGCGATACTGCGGTGCTGCCAACAGTTTGGGCTGCGGTACCATTAACATCAGAAAATGCACATAAATGGTAGCAAAATGCAATTTTTAACAAAAAACATATTTTTTTTTTTTACAGTTGAGATTATGTTCTTTTATTAACCGGTTGATATATTTCCAATGTTATTTGTCAACTTTTTTTTTTTGTAATTTGTTTTGGCAATGTAAGTTGTTTTGAACTAACTGAAGCAGAGGAAGTTATGTGTAACTGCAGGGATTGGAGGGGAGGGGGAGCAAAGAAGTTTGGGTGGTTAATTTAAAACAGAATATAGCATGCAGTTCATCTATACTACAAAATGGGAAACCTTGTTAGTCCAGCATTCAGACATTTCACTGCTACACGTATCAGCTACGTATTACCCAGTCGTGGCTAGTGGCTTTCAACACAGTGAAACTGAATACTGGAGAGAATGAACTACATAACCATTTTTAAGTGTTAACATAAGTCTTCCAATATTCAAGAGTTGTGCAAAAAAAAAAAAAGTTGGACTCCATGAAACTGAAAAGTAATTTTATGAGAACACAGCTTTAATGGATGTTAAACAAAAATCTCAAAATATTATTACGTTTGTTATTAATATATGTTTTGAACTAAATAATTGCACATAATCAACAGAATTCAATTAAAATTGTGAATTTAAACTTGCCTAGTGTCATTAAAGTGAACTTCAAATTTCCATTTCCCTTAGATTTTCATTAAGTACCTAAATTCCTTACTGAAATTGAAAATAAAAGACAGAATGTTTCTTTAACGCTTCAGTACACAGGATTTTTCAAAAATGATGGTGCATGGATAAATCATCTTTACTTTTGCACCATCTTGAAAAATCATATATTAAAATTTTTTGTCTAAAAATTTTTTATCGACAAGAAATTATTTGAACACACATTACTGTCGAGAGGATCGACCTACGGTCGTTGGCAAAGCAGGAAGCTCAAAGCAATCAGAATAAGGTTACTTTTAAATTGAGAGCAGCTGTGACATTCCATGATGAGCTGCCGATCAGTACTAAAGTTCTTTGCCTCGGTAGATGAGCTATTTATAATGGTCGGTGGCGTTTTTTGACCTTCGACATAGTCCAACAGATGCCATGACTTACAATGAATTAAGACAAGGGCATACAAGGTTACGCATACACGTGCCACGTACGTGTTCTAGCAGGTCCGTATATTTCTCTCAGCCTTCGAAACGACGGGCGCCCACACTCGGTTTGTAGATTGCAGATTTTTATTTTAGTGGTGCAATAATTGCTTAAATGCCGCTTCTGCTCCGGCCCGGCCACGAACACCGTACCATTATTACTTAGCGCAGCAACAAGTACATTGCATGCTTCCTCGTATTCCAAATCGCCCTCACTCCAGTTGAGGCCGTGGTATCGTTTTTCCAGCCAAATGTTCGTTACTTTGTTTTTCACGTCCAGCACACGCCATGGATACGTCTCTATTGTTTACTGTAATTCACAAATAATTGAGGCGGTGCTGCAGCCCTTCAGCAGGAACCGCCACTGCCGTAACATTGCATAATGACAATAATGCCAAATAGCAGTTACTACTTTGTACTTCGCAGATTACAATGTTCACCTAGCATTAGCACGCCTGAAGCGCATTGCAGGTCTCGAACAAAACAACAGATTAAAACACTTGGACATTCTGCAGTGGTGGCTGAACACGAAAAGCTTTAAGAAATGTTCCGTTCTCAAAGACCAGTTTCCAGTTTCCATTTGAACTTCAAGGGTTATTTTTTGGGGCATGAAAATGGCTAAAATGAGAGTTTTCAAAATCAGTTTCAGCNCCGTACCATTATTACTTAGCGCAGCAACAAGTACATTGCATGCTTCCTCGTATTCCAAATCGCCCTCACTCCAGTCGTTTTTCCAGCCAAATGTTCGTTACTTTGGTTTTCACGTCCAGCACACGCCATGGATACATCTCTATTGTTTACTGTAATTCACAAATAATTGAGGCGGTGCTGCAGCCCTTCAGCAGGAACCGCCACTGCCGTAACATCGCATAATGACAATAATGCCAAATAGCAGTTACTACTGTGTACTTCGCAAGATTACAATGTTCACCTAGCATTAGCACGCCTGCAGCGCATTGCAGGTCTCGAACAAAACAACAGATTAAAACACTTGGCTATCCTGCAGTGGTGGCTGAACACGAAAAGCTTTAAGAAATGTTCCATTATCAAAGACCAGTTTCAAGCTTCCATTTGAACTTCAAGGGTTATTTTTTGGGGCATGAAAATGGCTAAAATGAGAGTTTTCAAAATCAGTTTCAGCNTTCCATTTGAACTTCAAGGGTTATTTTTTGGGGCATGAAAATGGCTAAAATGAGAGTTTTCAAAATCAGTTTCAGCTGCTAAGTTTTCTTCACAAAAACTTTACAAAGTTGTCTATACTCTCTCATCGTACTTTTATCTTTATTAGCATACCATAAAAATATAGCCACCACTTGTCACGTTTGGGCAAGTGCCAGACAAAGTTGCACGCCAGTTGAGCGCCTTGCACGTAGAAACAAGTGGTGATTGGCAAGAGTGGATCTACGAGCTCGCACAACTTGAGGCCTCGAACTTGCGAGGAAGGCCTCAAGTATGGTAAACACACACAACCTGGAAGCACGCATGGGGAGAGAAGTGGCCACCTATACATCATGCTGTACGCAGATTTACGTTACTTTTTTGGGTTCAGTTAACACAAGTCTCTTCTGTACATTGTTTGCAAAAATATGACCATACTAAACAGGAATTTCCAAGGCATTAAAAATAAATATAATAAAATTGGAAATTAACAGGAGAACAAGGGAACATGTAGATGCACATAAAGATTAATTTGAAATATTAAAACCTAATTGTATTATTATATCAGCCCAAGCAACAAGAAGCACTGAAGTATCCTCGCTCATATATTTGTGATGAGTTGTTCTGTACTGTCCTACTACAACATCTGTTCACCCTAATTACGACACTATCTCAACATCCACACATCGAGAATAAAATCATGTTCAATACTAGCAATGTTCTTCATACCGACAGCACTAAACGACAAGTCAGTGATGCCAAATCCTGGCAAAAATATAAACATGAAAATTCAACATTTACTCTCTTGTTATATGCATTGATCAAAAATGAACATTTCAGAGCAAATGGAAATGATGTATATTGCATCCAACTTTGAATACTACGTATGTAAAGTATTTTATATTCTGGATAAATAAAAGTAGCTACCTATGTAAAACTTGAGTTTCTCTGCTAAATGTACACTGTAATACAAACACAAATTAGGCCTGAAACGCAAAGCAATATTTTTTTTAGATCTTTCCACAATTCTAGGACTACAGAGAACCCTTGATTTAATGGATCTCCATTTAAGTGGTCCGTAGATTTAATGGATTGCTTGCGATGGAAATAAAAGTATCCAATTATCTTTCATTTTATGTGCATGGGCACCTGCACGCAGATGCTCCGACATGTCAGATGCACCTAAGGTCACGTTTACTTCCGTGTAGAAAAAGCTTCCTGCCTAGTTTTATGAAACAGCACTAATAAATTCNATGCACCTAAGGTCACGTTTACTTCCGTGTAGAAAAAGCTTCCTGCCTAGTTTTATGAAACAGCACTAATAAATTCACACAGACAAGGCACGGATGCTGTTCTTCCTTGCATTTTAGCTATAACTTCTAACAAGCAGGCAAAAAGAGAAAATGTTAAAGTCTGAAAGTTGAGAAAAATCTAGTTACAAGTTGGTTGGAAACTCATAAAGGAAGCTTCAGATAGTAACATAGAAAAAGCTGGTTATAAACAGTATGTTCAAGCAGCATAAGTCTTAATAGTTATGCATACTCTGATATGTTTCTATCTCTATCTAATGCATACTCTGACTGAGAGGTTGTTACTTCTGTCTAGCACTTACTCCGAGATGGTTCCATGCCTATGTTTCTAGTGCATACCGAGACATTCCCTGCACTAGTAGTACTTATCCCTCTCTTTATTTGTAAACAGACAACTTTTAGTTTTGCTATCAGTGTGTTTCGTGTGTCCGCAATATTTTACTTGTAATTTTGTACACACATTTAAAATCTGAAAAATNATGCACCTAAGGTCACGTTTACTTCCGTGTAGAAAAAGCTTCCTGCCTAGTTTTATGAAACAGCACTAATAAATTTACACAGACAAGGCACGGATGCTGTTCTTCCTTGCATTTTAGCTGTGACTTCTAACAAGCAGGCAAAAAGAGAAAATGTTAAAGTCTGAAAGTTGAGAAAAATCTAGTTACAAGTTGGTTGGAAACTCATAAAGGAAGCTTCAGATAGTAACATAGAAAAAGCTGGTTATAAACAGTATGTTCAAGCAGCATAAGTCTTAATAGTTATGCATACTCTGATATGTTTCTATCTCTATCTAATGCATACTCTGAGAGGTTGTTACTTCTGTCTAGCACTTACTCCGAGATGGTTCCATGTCTATGTTTCTAGTGCATACAGAGACATTCCCTGCACCAGTGATGCAGACTTGTCCCTCTCTTTATTTGTAAACAGACAACTTTTAGTTTTGCTATCAGTGTGTTTCCTGTGTCCGCAATATTTTACTTGTAATTTTGTACACACATTTAAAATCTGAAAAATGA
>NQII01002757.1:250943-302836 GCA_002778355.1 Clitarchus hookeri
GGGGAGTGTCTACAATTACACAAAAACTTATCACAGAAAGGTTTGGTAAGGGAGAAACAGCGAAAAGCTATCACTTGAATACGAAATTGGCGCAAACTGTGCAGGACATTAACACGAACAAAGGAGAAAATGCTAAGCATAAATTAGTTCAGGTAATGTGTGTATGAAGCCCTTTGGCTTGGTATGTACCTAAACATATGTTTGATAAAATGTGCCCGCTTTAAAAGTCACTATTTTAATTATTTGGGTTTTTGGCCATAATTCCATTATTCGGGCATTTAGCACTCACAATTAACACAAATAATCGGCAATTTACTGTACTTCAAAAGGATGAGGAACTTGACGTAGCTTCTGAAGCCAGGTATTATGAGAAAGCACGAGCTAGTGAGCGAGGCCACAATGAAGGCGCCGTTGCTGAATGGTTAGAAAATAAAGAAGGTGGGCCCAGGTATCGAATTTCGACTGAAAAAGAAACAGTATAATGTGGCAATGATCAAGGCAAGGGAAACTATTTACAAGCCACTGGATATCATTATAAATTATGTAGAGTCAGATCCAGAAATACAACCATACCATGAGCACTTAAGAATGCTGAGAGAACTTGTTATTTCCAAGACAGAATTCAAAAACCACGTAATCAAAGACTGGTCATTCCTTCAAGCCTACAGTCAAGTATCGAGAATGTGCGAGCCAATTTTGTNCAAGCCTACAGTCAAGTATCGAGAATGTGCGAGCCAATTTTGTGAAGCTAAATAGTCAGTGATGTACGCACCTTCCTTTCNCCTACAGTCAAGTATCGAGAATGTGCGAGCCAATTTTGTGAAGCTAAATAGTCAGTGATGTACGCACCTTCCTTTCCCAACTACGGTATGCGACAGAACGGCCTAGTACAGTCCCACGCATGCTTAAAGAGAGACTCGCCACTGAACCACTTATCTGATGGCTACGATTTCATTCTGTTTATGAAAATCTTCTATGTTTCACTCATCATATTTATTTTATATTACTTAATTTATTTGTTCATTTGTTTTGACTAAATTTGAGGACACAAAATAAAAGGCTACAAATAGCTTGTATGTTTAAACGTATCTTAGTTTATCTGTGTGTGCGCATGTGCAAACGTGAAAGCATACACTTAAAAAATGTAAGGGTGGATAACTTTTTTTTTTCCAACTGCACGACCGGGGAAAGATTTAGTACATCTGCTTCCAAAAGAAAATAAAAAGCACAGTATACTTGGGGGCGGAGCACAACAGACACGTAGGAAAGAAAACAAATTACAGTCTTACCGCAATACTATCCTTAGGATTCTTGTTATGCTGCGACTGCTGCTTCAAGCTAGCTTTTCAAGTTTACTTTTAACAAATCAAAAAATGTGCACATTTCTCTAGGCAATACGGACCTACCTTCCTGCACGGTNAATTCCATTATTCGGGCATTTAGCACTCACAATTAACACAAATAATCGGCAATTTACTGTACTTCAAAAGGATGACCAGGTATTATGAGAAAGCACGAGCTAGTGAGCGAGGCCACAATGAAGGCGCCGTTGCTGAATGGTTAGAAAATAAAGAAGGTTGCCTCAGGTATCAAATTTCGACTGAAAAAGAAACAGTATAATGTGGCAATGATCAAGGCAAGGGAAACTATTTACAAGCCACTGGATATCATTATAAATTATGCAGAGTCAGATCCAGAAATACAACCATACTATGAGCATTTAAGAATGCTGAGAGAACTTGTTATTTCCAAGACAGAATTCAAAAACCACGTAATCAAAGACTGGCCATTCCTTCAAGCCTACAGTCAAGTATCGAGAATGTGCGAGCCAATTTTGTGAAGCTAAATAGTCAGTGATGTACGCACCTTCCTTTTCCAACTACGGTATGCGACAGAACGGCTTAGTAAAGTCCCACGCATGCTTAAAGAGAGACTCGCCACTGAACCACTTATCTGCTGGCTACGATTTCATTCTGTTTATGAAAATCTTCTATGTTTCACTCATCACATTTATTTTATATTACTTAACTTATTTGTTGATTTTATTTGACTAAATTTGAGGACACAAAATAAAAGGCTGCAAATAGCTTGTATATTTAAATGTATCTTAGCTCATCTGTGTGTGTGCACATGTGAAAGCATACCTTAAAAAATGTAAGGGTGGATAACTTTTTTTTTTCCAACTGCACGACCGGGGGAAGATTTAGTACATCTGCTTCCAAAAGAAAATAAAAAGCACAGTATACTTGGGGGCGGAGCACAACAGACACGTAGGAAAGAAAACAAATTGCAGTCTTACCGCAATGCTATCCTTAGGATTCTTGTTGTGCTGCGACTGCTGCTTCAAGCTAGATTTTCAAGTTTACTTTTAACAAATCAAAAAATGTGCACATTTCTCTAGGCAATACGGACCTACCTTCCTGCACGGTCCATTAACTACAGGACTCGCTGCACTTGCAGTATGCCAGTGCAGATGCTGGCGACACAATGGCATATATGACACTGGGAGGTGCGAGTTCAATCTCAACCAACTACAACGGAGATCATTTTTGCTGTGTAATTTGCACTGCCCACTGCCACGAAATATTGGCACACTTCTGTAACGAGTGCTCCCTCCCATTTGTCTAAATCTCTCCACACAAGGGGAATAAACACTGTTGCGTGAAGAGCGTACTGGCATTACAGACAAGTTTCCACACACACACACTAACCAATACTCAGCTTCAATTCCCAGAACTTGTATGTTATTTGTTCTAGATTCCTGCTTCGTGTCACTAATTTCTTCCACGACTCTCATGTATAGTGTAACCGACCTCCCTAGCAAGATGAATTAAAAACACAAGTTTATTCTCAACAAAAGCAGCATTTCTTCTTCTACTGTTTCCAATTTTGCCAAACAGTACAGTCATTATTAAATGTACTGTACCAAATCATAATAACAAAGGGATAACATCACTAAACAGACTGGAACACATGTAACAAGCATGATCTAGCATAACAAAATTCACCCTGCACACATTCAATTATTTAATATAAATTCTGAATGACCGACAAACCTAGGAAGCATGTATACACGCCATTTCTGTGAGGAAAAACAGACACAATCACAACATCACGTAACACGTTTCTCAACAGCATCACATTCATGTGTATACGTAACATTTTTACTTCAGGTAATGTACAGCAATGCACAGAAAAAGAGCAGCAAAAACCATTAATAACACAGCAAATCAAAGTTGTAGAGGTGTTAGCTTGGTACATCCACGGCCACAAAGTTCACTCCGGCCTACATGAAGTCCTAACCTTTGCAGCCTACATTCTCAGCTAGACACAACACAAGAATACTACCTGGGCTCCGCTTAATCCACCACATTAACTTGAATGGTGACATCATGTACTCTTTGTTCCGTAGGTTGCAAAATAACTTCAAAAATGTTGTTTACCATTATGGCTGGCAATCTGTCTGAAATGTTCCACAACTCGATACATGGGACAAGGTCACGCTACCCGGTAACTGATTAGCAATTATCAGAGTTCGTTAAGTGACGACCATCTCGAGGAAAACCTACTTATTCCATGTAATAATAGCACACGGATGGGAAAAAAATTCCGGTAGACATCGTGTTGCAAAAAGCAAAACATACCATGTTCCAAATGTCTATCTTAATGAATAATTTGTAGTCTCACTGTTTACACACATTTGGTCAACAATTTTGGCATTTGCATAAGATGAGCACGCCACTTGATATTATGTACTCACAAGCCACTAATGCAGAAAAACTGCTCGTAGTTCGTTAAAACAAAGCTGATAACCACAAAAAGTGGACGACACAAAACTTCCATGCAACAGGCAATACACCGTTATAAATACACATTTTAGTGGAGGAAATATTCTGCAGACTTACTTCATTAAAACAATAAATACACAACAGAAACAGCTTGCATGAGCAATGATACACAAAACTGAGAAGACACATGCTAATGCTTTAACAAATTCAAGAAGGATGCTGCCACAGATTATAACANTTTGCATGAACAATGATACACAAAACTGAGAAGACACATGCTAATGCTTTAACAAATTCAAGAAGGATGCTGCCACAGATTATAACAAATTTACACTTCTATTTTTTTTCTTCAAAACTCTAAATTATTTCATAATTTATGCGATGAACAGACATAAATTAAAAATGTGCAACAAAGAACAAAACATTAAAGATGTGGTACAAAATTGAGATTATTTAATTAACGGAGCTGCGAGGCTGCCAAAAATACCATGAAAGCATATAGACTACAGTTCTATTCCAATAGCATTAAAGAGCACGACACAGGTTACAGTGGCGACCTGGAAGAGCGGGGTGATGTTACAGCATACTGTGTTTGGTAGCATCATGGTCGGTGAACACTGTATTTGAATTAAATCTCCTTGTATTCAACACGTGCATTCCACAGTTCATAAGGCAGTAATGCCACGCCACGTGAAGGCAGTAGCATTGACTTGTCTCGCTAGCAAAGCTGTCCTGTATTGTCTTTGTCTACTCTCTGCACACAAGAAGTATTACAGACAGACATCTGCGAAAATCGAATCCAAAAGAAACTATCAGCACACCGCACATTATTTACGTAACTGGTGAGTACTTGGCCTCCCTGGCTTGTTTGCATTCAAGGAGAGGAAGGGGGGATATATGACTTTACGATAGAAATAACCTTTCCAGCNACACACAAGAAGTATTACAGACAGACATCTGCGAAAATCGAATCCAAAAGAAACTATCAGCACACCGCACATTATTTACGTAACTGGTGAGTACTTGGCCTCCCTGGCTTGTTTGCATTCAAGGAGAGGAAGGGGGGATATATGACTTTACGATAGAAATAACCTTTCCAGCGAATGAATCGCCTACGTAGTGCCACTCCAAACACCAGAGTTCCTAGCCAGCCGTAGCAACAGCTTTCTCTCTCTCCCCAGATAACGAGAACACAATTATTAAATCACTTTCAAGACGTGTCTAATATTCCTTCCAAGAGAACACATTTCCACATGTGCCGTGATATTTAAAGGCAAGCAGACGGAAGGAAACACGCACGACTCCATATGTACTGCTAAATGATATTCCTTAGTTATTACACATCCTTGGGTACTGCTAAGAAGTCACCACACACACAGTTTATTGATTGATTAAAAAACCAATGGCTGCTTCTGAATTATGCAGATGCAACCAAAGCAACCATAACTGAAACTGGTGCATTCGAGAGACTTAATACATCCAAACTCTTCCACTACTACAGAATTATACACTCTTTCAGTGTTTACATTCCTGTGTGTAAACATTGGTATATAAGGAGAATTAAATAAAACAAAACACACAGGCTGTTTGGTTACACAGGGATGTGGCCTTCCAGTCGACAAAAAATAAATAGAATATGTATTAAATTTATTAATAATTATGAGGTAGAAGGTTCCTTGAAATGAATCAACTTACNTAGTGGTGGTAATGAATCAACTTACAAATGGACGTAGTTTTAAAATAATAATAATAATATCAACCACAACAATGAAATTGAAAATTCTGAGTAGATGGTTACATTAATTTTAATAAATATGCTTTAATGAAGCTAAAACCAACAAAATGGAACAAAAAAAAAATTAAAAGAAACAAAATCAGTGTAAATTCCTTTTTGACTTGTAATTTACAGTATACATCTCCCCTAACCAGAATACAATTAAAAAATATTCAGGACACCTGTAGAATTTACAATAAAATAAAATTCCAGCTACTACATCAACTAAAGGAACAAACAAACTTCAATGAACTTTGGCAAATGCGTAATTCTTTGAAGGCGATAGCAATTACCACAACCCCTACGAGAATTTTGGAATTATATACGGTTTAACAAGGCCATCGTCTCGCAGGTCTGTATAAAAACATTGCCAAATATTACCCAAGATACAAAAAATTTGTTAATGTGTTGGTTTTTGCTAACTCTCCCCCCTCTTCCGAACATGACAACCAACTCTTGCTTTCCTTGTGAACGCTACGAGGACCGCACAATGCACCCTCCACTCATCCCAACCACATGCAACTCCAAATGTAGATGAAGTCCCGGATTGTGTAGCTTTTGCAATGGCAAAAATCCCTTGTGTTACAAATAATTTGTTAAGTTACATTGTAACTATGCAGATGGCTTTGTACTTGGTCATCATCATCCTCTTCGTAACTAAACATTCAAATACACACACTTTATTTACTTTGTGGCATGGTAAATGTTTTTACGCACAATAACTCTTCAACGCAGAACTTGATTCTCCTCATATTTGCAACTAACTGAAAGTGCCGTAAATCTACGTACAAATCACCCATAGTGCGAGANATACAGAACTTGATTCTCCTCATATTTGCAACTAACTGAAAGTGCCGTAAATCTACGTACAAATCACCCATAGTGCGAGATACGCGTCAATTCCACAAAACTAAAGTGTAAGGAGTAAAAAAATATATTTTAAATAAAATTGGCACAAACTATTACACCACTGCAAATGATAAGAGAATGAGCGGTAGAGATGTGTAAAGAAGAACCGAAACAATAGACTGTCGTAGTACGACTAGCACCCACGCCACCGCTGGAAAGTGATTTCAAGTCGTATGTACGAGATGCAAGTACAGGCCCGTACATGCAGGTGCAGTATACAAACATTATAAAATACACAATATTTTACAGACTGATTACCTGAAAGTGTAAGAAAAAATATGAACGCATAGCCTTTGATAGCTTAAAAAATAAAACATTATGTTACAAAATAAAAATAGGTGTATGTACTGTAAAAATATGAAAATTCAGTAGAAATCAATTCATAATAAAGTTTTTTAATATGAATTAAATTTTAATTCGGCAAATGAAATTAACTTATTTGATGTCGTCAGGTTGGCAGTATAAGTCTGTTGGTCCAAACAGTTTAGTGGTGAAGACATCAGCATTACTTTAAGTGTTCATTCATTCANAAGTTTAGTGGTGAAGACATCAACATTACTTTAAGTGTTCATTCATTCACGAAAGATAAGAAACGCCACCATTAAAAATTATTTTTAGTAAATATATTTGTTTCACGTTTAGTTATACATGGGAGAACCATATTTACATCAAAATTAGATAAACAACGGTCCTGGTAGCTTGCTAAGTTGCCGACATAGGAACAACAACAATCTGAAGCCGCTGACCCCAGTGTAGGGGAGCACGGACGAGGCGCAGGATGTGGGGGGAGTGGCAGTGAGTCAGTCGAGTCTTGTGCGAAAATATGACTTTAAAAAAAGGTGACTCTGGCTTAAAGAAGATGTTGACTGCACAGTTCACAAAAGGCAAACAAGAGTTTACATTTATGATGTAGCTATTTACTTGTACACAGCTCACATTTTACAAGGAAAAATTTCACCCACAAAATATAACGCTACCTCCGTTTGAACATTAAAGCACGTGAAACGTGTACAGAAAATGTATCAACATTTATAATAACTAAAAATGGCTGCACCCACTTAACATCAAGTATCAAAATTCCTTGTCGAGGACTGCAACCTTACCGGTACAAGTACGTACGCTGTTGCTTTCAGTCGGATGGCAGAGAAAAGTGCACTCAGTACATTTTTACAAACATAGCTTTGGTTAAACATTTAAAAAGAAACAGTGTTACAGTATTATTTTGCACAAATTATCAAATACCAACTTAATATTTTGAAAATATTATTCTGTGATACTTTCATAACCTCTTCATTNAATATTATTCTGTGATACTTTCATAACCTCTTCATTATCAATAATTCTGTCCAAATTTCTGTTCGTGAAATGATGTACAATAAATACACATTTATTAATAACTAGTCATACTAAAAAATACCGAAGATATAGCAGGATCAGGCTGCTAGGATACTAATTACATTTTTAAAAAGATACAGAAAACACAAGTACTCGCAGGGCGGTACTCATGGATGCACACACGCATGCAAAAGTTGGAACACATTTTCCACGTGACAGCGCATCCACGTGTGTGTAATCACGAGTACCACTCTGTGAGTAATTGTGTTTTCTGTCGCCTTTTTAAAATCAAAATTACCAACTGCAGTGAAATGCTAGACGTACTTGGTTGCCACAACAGTTTGTAAACTTGTTAATTAAAAACTACAACTCTTTGAAAATTACTTTCCTCTTTGACAGACGTAAAAATTGTTTAAATAAAACATTAGAACACTAATTAAAACACACTATCAGACACAGCCTTGCATAACTAAAGAGTGCACCGTGTATAACTTAAAACATGGAGATCAAACAAATTTAATGAACAATGTAATTTACAACTTGCATATCTAAATTAGAATTATACTTAAGTTTGCGCAACAAATACTGTTGCTGCTATTACGCTAACATGATGTTTGAGCTGGTAATGAATGTAAAATTACTGCAAATATGACAGTCATTCAAACCCTCAAAATCCACATACTGGTTTGTTATGCAGTAATCTTGAACAGTCATATTTTTCCTTCATAACAGGTGCTTAATGCACTTCCCGGAGAAGGCCTACTGCAGTGCATACGACAGTGAGATACCATGTTTACATTTTGTGGAAAGAACAGTAAATATGCAATTGTCGTCAATAGCCAATAATGCTACACGAACATAGGGCCACCAGACATCCTCTTTTACCCTAACATGTCCTCTTTTTGAGGCCCTTAAACTGTCTGGCCGGGTTTTACAAAAAAAATCCAGATGTCCTATTTTCCAATAAAGTTGAAAAACAGTGGAAGTTTGACTTTTTTATGGGTTTTTTTTTAACGTCAAACATTTAGTAATAAGTGCTATTGAAATTCCTGCAAAAGTGCTAAATTTTATGAGAATGTTAAGTGATTTTGTCTTTATCAACATTCACATATTTTTCCTGTCTGTTATTTTTACGTACCCAAGCCAAAATTTTATGATTATTTGCTAGGCAATATAAACCTGTTAGAATGATGAATAACATCATCAAAGCAATACGATCAAAACACATGTGAACCTGACCTGGGCCAGAGTCAGACTGTCAATTTACAAAACTGTGTCCAGTGCTGCTGATGTGCGACTGCTTCTGCATTACTTGCCTGCAAAATATTCTGTAGCCTACAAACTACATGGAATTGACTTTCAAATTCAGAGTGAACATGAGTATCACTTTATCTGCCTGCAAAAAAAAAAAAAAAAAAAAAAAGTTGTATTACTTTACAGAATTTGGGATACAATTTTGCACGTAACATATTATTAACTGATCTGCAACATAATACATTGAATTTGTATATTTCAAATGTAAAATTATGTCTCGTCTTTCTTTGTGTCATTTTCTTGCAAGTGTCCTCTTTTTGAATACTAAAGATCTGGTAACCCTACATGAATATCACCCCTTAAAATGCCATAAATAAAAATCAAATTATTGCCACCAAGAAATATCCAATTATTAAACAAAAACAGTTAGCAAATATACATATATATTTACTTTTACATCAAAATTGTTATATTTTGTTTTCTTATCAATTACCCCTAAAGTGTGCTTTAAGCCACAGTTCGTAATATACATTTCCTGAAATGCTTTAGGGACATTGTTCCATACCAGAGCAACCATGTTAAACTGTTAAACTCAGAATTGTTTTGTTAGAAAATATACCCTAATCCTCNATTGTTCCATACCAGAGCAACCATGTTAAACTGTTAAACTCAGAATTGTTTTGTTAGAAAATATACCCTAATCCTCTGGCTGTGTGAAGCACATGCACAGATATATTATGGCAGGCAATATCTCCACTGAAGAATATCCAGAAGAACAATTTTCCACTAACGAGACTTTCAAGATTTTAACTAGATTAATGAATACATGCAATTAGCAACCACATCCTGTNAACAATTTTCCACTAACGAGACTTTCAAGATTTTAACTAGATTAATGAATACATGCAATTAGCAACCACATCCTGTTAGAAGAACAACGCCTAATTTCGTAAAGGTCACTCGTGTTAAGACAGTATATTCACTGTTGAACAAATAATACAAAACCGAATACAGCTTGCCAGTATACATGATGTTTATTGACTATGGAAAAGCTTCTGATAGGCCGACACGGAGGAAACTCAAAGAAATTATGTACAAGCAATATTTTCATAGCCTTATCATAAAAGCTGCCCAAAGTTTGTATTAAAGAATTACGAAACAGACAAAGGACATCAAGCAAACAAATTAATAAAAGAACAATCAAGAAGTTGAACCAGGATGCCCAATGCCTCCTACATTGATAGAATAGCAAGATCAACTAAACAACCATTTTAAAATTAAAAGAATACCAAACAACTTATTATTCACAGATGACTGGGTAATACCTAGCAGCTCACGAGATGAACTGTAACTAACTGAATAAGAAAATATAATTATCTCTAGTACAAAAATTATAAAAGTTAATAAACCACTTATTATATAATATATATTATGCAAAATTATTAACAACAAATTACAGGCCAAACAGAAATAAATTAATACATTTAATTTAGTTAGGATTTCAAATCTCCTACTGCAAGGTCTAGATTTAAAAGTAACACAACTGGTTTGTGGGATAAAAGGTGGTATTAAATGGTTCGAGACTAGCTCTCCCCCCCCCCTCTCTCTCTAGAAGAAAATGAACTGGACCTTCTCCAGTGCTACCTAGTGGAGTGGTGAGCAGAGGTTGGCGCAGCTCTCAACACCGGGGCCTCGAGAGCCGAGCGTGGAGCAGCGCTGTAATGCAAGGGCGGGGGGAAGTTGGAGATCCCCAAGAAAACCTGCCAACCAGCGGCATTGTCCCGCACGATTCCAACGTGCGGAAATCTGGGAGCAAACCCATTGGGAATCAAACCCAGTTCACCTTGGTGCAAGGCAAGCGCTCTACCACTGCGCCCACCTGCAAACACTCTTCAGTACTGCTTGGTAAATATGTATTGTAATTCTGTCACTCTCAAAATATGTGAGGAACATTTCATCCATTACATCAACGCAGGCATGTTCGTTAAATTGTCATTGTCGGATTTAAATGCATTCTTTATCGACTGTAAACATTATATGTCTTGAAATGCCAGTTAATAATGTTGTACCAAAATTATTTCTCCCTTAGTGCAGCACTAATCATACTCTTGGCTTCAATTACAGCTCAGCCCTTTCAATCACAGTGTTCTAAATCTGGGATCTTGCAAAGGAAGTAAATTTCATTATATGCACTATAGACAGCAGAAATCTGCACCCAATAAGAACAATCAGCCACTGTATGATACATCATTTGTTGTCGAGACTATATTCTCCATTCTCATGAACAGCTCTGCCAATAACATCAAACCCACACACATTTTGATTGGTCCTGACACATGACGGGGCGTTAATCGGATACAAGGATAGTTTAAAAAAAAAAAAAATTTGCCTGCTGCAATGCCTAAAATTATATATTAACCTGTGACAAAGGATTAAGCAAGATGGTTTATGGACTAGATGGTACAGGTCACTGAATACAAGCAAAGTTGCTCACAAGATGATTTCACCTTATTCCAAACTAAATATGACCATGAATACAGCCTAGAGAATTGAAAACAGCGGTGTCATCAGTGATACCAACACTGAGTAATAAAGAAAAGAATTTCCCAACACCACTACCATGTGCGAAGAGATCTGACGAAGTTGATGTTAAATGTAAGTGAAATGTGGTAAAGTAAAAAGTGAAAATAATATTTGACACTGCAACACACACAATTTTTTCTTCAAATAATGTATTAATATTTACTGTTATTTGAATTTTCATTTTAACAGAGTTCTCATAGAGTAGTGGTCTAAAATTTTGGATTACGTATTACATTCACAGTTAACTTTTTTTTGGGTAAATACGGTGTATTTTTATATACTTATGACCACAAATACAAAGCTTTAATGAAACTTCATATACAAGGCTCACATGTATCTACAGAGCCAAAATCTTTATATCTCTGTTTTTACAGATTTTCGTTTAATGCCGCAATTTTTCAAATAACTAAGGAATTCATTTGCTAGTAAAATTTATGAACTCGTTTCAAAATGACAGGCAAACAATATAGAATATTTGTAATTGTATATTAATTAAAAAATATAGATAAATGCAAGTATTTCTTCTATTTAAATTTTTATGGTATACCAATTTCATCGTAAGATAATTCAGTTTATTAATTCTTTATTCATGATGGAGAAATTTTGCTTGCCTCACAGACGACAGGACCATAAATGTTCAATATTTATGGCCCATTTAGAAGTTTTAACAATTCTAATAAATTGCAAAAACAGTTTTCAATCCCCCTCTCCCCCCTTACCCAAACAAACACTTTTTTTATTTAAAAAATTGGGTGTATCTCGTACTTAGGGGAGAGTGGCATGCAGACATATGAAGGAATAAGCGTAATTAGGGAGACAAAATTCAGAGTTCAGATTATGAAGACCTAGTCACTGTAATTTAACATTTGATGGAGTTCCACCATTCAAAAAGACTACCACTGTAACCTTATGTGCCACATGAAGTACAGGCTTATGTGCCACATGAAGTACAGGCTTATGTGCCACATGAAGTACAGGCTTATGTGCCACATGAAGTACAGGCTTATGTGCCACATGAAGTACAGGCTTATGTGCCACATGAAGTACAGGCTTATGTGCCACATGAAGTACAGGCTTATGTGCCACATGAAGTACAGGCTTATGTGCCACATGAAGTACAGGCTTATGTGCCACATGAAGTACAGGCTTATGTGCCACATGAAGTACAGGCTTATGTGCCACATGAAGTACAGGCTTATGTGCCACATGAAGTACAGGCTTATGTGCCACATGAAGTACAGGCTTATGTGCCACATGAAGTACAGGCTTATGTGCCACATGAAGTACAGGCTTATGTGCCACATGAAGTACAGGCTTATGTGCCACATGAAGTACAGGCTTATGTGCCACATGAAGTACAGGCTTATGTGCCACATGAAGTACAGGCTTATGTGCCACATGAAGTACAGGCTTATGTGCCACATGAAGTACAGGCTGAGTAGCAGTTTTCACAACACACTACCTATCGAAATTTAGAATGAAGTAAACACGTCATCATCCAAAATAAACTATTCCTGCAGCTACATATTCATCTCTGCCAGAGCCACATAGCACCCAATCCTATGCTTGAAGAAACACAGCTCTCACGAGGCAAGCAGTTCCAACAAGGCAGTTTCTGTGCCACCCCTTCAGGATGTGGGCGAGGGGCATCAACCTGCGGCAGTCCGATTACCTGATCGTTTGTTGCCGAAAGAATGTGGGGGGTGCAAAATTACTTCGCACTTCAGGTAATTCAACTTCTGTTTCGAAACTTTTTGCCTGGTGGGATTCGGCATCTGCCGAGGGTAAACGACCCTTCCTTCCGACAAACGGCTGCTGTTTACAGAACTACTATTGCGTATTCTATTTGCTATAATTTCTGCACGGTACGACAGAGTTGTAATTATCTCACGAGGGGATACAATGAGTCGTGCCTAACACCAGTGCCACCCACCACTCCAACAGCAACAGTTTGTGTGGCATCAACCTTGTTTTGAAAAGAGTTTGGGAGTTACACTAACATCCAACCACCACTCGCTCTGCTCGCAATAATCACACGGGATACACTATCACAACACTGCATAGTAGGGGCTCGCTGTGGTGCATATTGAAACAACGGGTCATCGCAGATGGCGACCTACTACAATTGCTTGCGAAGCTTTGTCGATTCATGCGGTACCCAGTTGCCCACTACGCATTTTCACTCTCCCTATTTGCCATGGATGGCCGGGATAGCTTGAACTGTAGATGCTGAACTGCCTGGCAAGTTCCCTGATGGCGGTGCGTGCGAGCCTCCAAGTTACCCGCAGTGGGCATGCATCATCTACGTTCCTCTCGTCGCCAACACAGCATTTTTCACAATAGCAATGCACTGCCTGTTCTCGAGTTCTGTCTACATGTTGTGCACTCACCACATTACGTTCTTTACTTGAACTTGCGCAATGAACCGACTAGTAAATCGTGCTTTTACAACTTACACAGAATGCTGTAACATATCCTATAACAACTACAGATACATCAGGGCTGCTACAGAATAACATCATTTAATTCCCAAGACCAAAATTAAAAAATTTCCAACCATTTTATGCATTTGAAATTTTTTTAACAAAAAAGCATTGGTTTATAAAATGCCATTTAAATTAAACATCCAGAACTTACTGTTCATGAAAATAGGCCACAGCATGAGGAGTACAATTCTTTACTAGCAAGGAAATTACTCTCGCAGTATAATTATTTTTTGGTACACAATAGTTTTTCAACATATTTATTGGGCTACCAATGAGAATGTTTTTGTTGTAGAGTAAATTTGTTACCTTAAAGCACATTCCAGATTTAAATTTCCAGGAGCAGTGACCAGTTTCCCTGACTTTTCCAGATCTACACATGCACGAGGCGTGAATGTGGATTGACACTGAAGTTAACATGGTGCTCAGCTTGTTACCTTTGCGTCTCCGTGTCAACATTTCTCATAAGATCATACCAGTACTCGCATTGGAGCAAAAAAAGGATCATCTTTGTTAAGTTGTAGACAAGTACTATAGTCCAACTTCTCTGGAACAGTATTTAAGTGCTACTTCCAGGATATTCCTCCGCCTCATGCAAACAAAGTTTAACAGAGTCTGCGCAATTACACCAAAGGGACAGCACAATGCATTTGTGCGCACTCAGTTCTTATGCAAAATATTACTAAGCATTACCAACTCGCCTAGTTTTTCTCTATTTATATTTGTAACAATTACAAACGAAATATTATAATTTACAAATAAAATATAAGTAAAAGTTCAATATAACCAAAAACAAGAGACTTTTATGTTAACAGAAGTATAAAACTCATGTGATATATGGCATATTCAGGCAAGAACCAAACAAATCTTACATGGGGTGATTTTTCAAAGGTTTGATTCAAAAAGTGAGAAGAAGGTACAAGTAGACTATACCAAATATGTATGTCTGGGATCTGAAACAGGTTAGTGTATACACATGTATATTTGTACAGGCTGTTCAAAATAAAGTGAGCACTTTTGGAAACTACCTTTGCAAAATGTCACTGCCCGTACCTTGCACATATAACCCCCAACAAAGTTGGTAACTGTGGGAGGAAAGTAGTCCCTTGTTTTAACTTTGAACTGAAAATATTAGGTAAACTATTGTAAATACTCGAAATTATTTATTTTCTTGTTTTCTGTTTTTTAATGCATTTTAAGTGTGAGAATGAGCAAATTTGTTAAATATTCACTTTCCTAAAATGTTCACAGTTTCATTGGACTGACACATGAATAAAGTGATCAGGCCGACAATGTAAATGTTACATATGGCGGGAGGGTGGAAGCAGTGCAGGCAAGTATCTCTTACGCAGGACTTTCACAAGTGCGCAGTTTACCATGAAAGGATTATGATTAAATGTAAATGTAATACTTATACTATTTAAAACCATTTCCTGCATGTGCCAATTATTACAGTATTTTGCATAAAATGATGCCAATTTGCATCCAAATATATTTGTTCGTTACAGAGATTTCAAAATCCTATACATGCTTATCACTTAAATACACACCAATAAAGATGTTAACTTTAGTGTGTGTTGCAATTGTGTCATAATAAACCAAAACAATCCATTTGGAAGATTGTAAAAATAAAAATGAATACAAAAATTAAAAGAGAAAAGAATTGTCTCTTGAATCTGATTGGTCAAAACTACGTTAACTTCTCACTTATTATGATGGTGTGATTAGACTGCATCCACTGCCAACTATGGAACTAAATAAAAATTGTGCCAGTGCGCACACATGCATGCACACACACACAAACTCAGCACAACAAAAATGAAAAAAAAAAAAAAAAAAAAAAACCTTTTTATAACACCACAGACAGATAATTAAGAATGACTTCTTTCCTTGTCAATAGAAAACAAATATGTATATCGTTAAAACAACAAAAGGACAGAAGGTTTGTTTGTTTTTGTCTTGCTTGAGTTCTGTGTGAGATTGCATTTTTTATTTAGTCTCATGGTCGGCAACGGACACCATCCAATCCCACCGTAATAAAATGAACTCGCCATTACCATTAAACTTCAAAGATAAAACTTCTCACTTCTCTCGCTTGAAAAAGTTACCTTTCCATCACTCTTAATTCAATGTGAAGACACTGCTGTGTTATCTACACCAGAACATAACAACAACACAAAGTTAACGCAATGAGCTACATATTAACTTCAATGTGAATCAGCAATACGGCTTCCAACACTGTAACCTGTAGTGAATATTACTCATGGTTCCATCACTCCTGTAGAATACGCACTGGAGAGAGCTGTAAAGTGTGGATTTTGTCCATTTATTCCAGGGCGACATGGTAGTTCAGCTGAAATTATTTTGGTCCAGACATAACTTCAATATTTTACATGCTTGGTATGATACCAATACAGTGAAAATAAAAACTTTCTGAGCACATACTGTTTGAGTATCCTAATGACACAGTCATTTAATCAAACATTTTCTTTAAATAGTACTTTGTTAAATAGTTTCTTTGAAAATTAGAATGTAAAATACAAGACTATAAGTATGGACATTATCTGTACAATGTTCTCACACACACAAATTGCCAAAAATAAAAAATATTTACAAGTTTAATACACAATAATTATTCACTCCACAAAAATGTCTTCAGTAATTAAATTGCACATCAGTTATCAGTTGGAATTTGATAAAAACAGTTACCTTCCTTCGTCACCAATTATTTGTGGCTCTTCACTCAAATTTGCTTGAATGACAATGTCATCCTGACTTACAGAATTTTCGTACAACTCCAGCGCTGGGGAGCGAGCGTGGTCGACGGGGTCGTCCGTGAGGAGCGGCATCGAGGGACTGGCTGCAAGCGAGGCATGCAAGGACACCGGGGGAGGGGGCTGGACCTGGATGCCCGTCACGCAAGACGGAACCTCGAGGGGGGTCATGATGGGTTCCTTCAGCATCAGTGTCTCCAGAACTTCAGACGGGTTGGCAGCTGGGAGCACACTTTGCAGGGTGGGCAACATCGCAGTGACCTCGCTGATGGACTGCTCGTTGCTGACAACTGCCAGCGTGTCCTGTAGGCATGCCTCGGGCTGGAAAACTTCAGTGTTGGCGAGCGCCGTAGCCAGAATGTCCTGACCCGACACACTGTTGGAGATGAGCATGGGAGAACGTCCTTGGTTGTCCGCCAGCGTGAACATGCCGCTAGTAGCTACGCCATTGGAGGTGCTAGCGAGCGTGATCACCACGCCGTCGAGGCTTCCAGGTGTTGGTATTGATGACGACTCGAGGTAAACTTGCTGCGAGGTTGGATTTTGGCTACTCAAATTGTAGTTGAGAATGTCTGAATGCGCGGAGTATGGCAAAGTATCACCAGAATTTCCAGGATTTACTATCACGACAACAGATGGAGAGTCTTGACTGCCGACCACGAGGGACGATGGAGTGGACACAGGTGTCCCCGGTACGGTTATAGTGGATGAAGGTATTCGGGGAATCGCAGACACATTCCCCCCGCGCTGCACGGATGGAGCCAGCGTGACCACTGGCTGCGTGGGCTGTACGCCAGACACCGATATCTCTATAGTAGTTGTAGGTATCGATTTGAGAGATGGGCTCGTCTTTTGACACGTGAACATTCGTTTTGTCTTTTTCAGAGGCTGCAATCGAGTTTTTGGAAACATCTGAACCTGTGCTGATGGCACACTGGCCTGCACTTTAAGAGGTTTTGCACTTGACTGAGAAATAACAACCTGTTTGGCGTTGGTTCCACTGCCTTTCACCAAAGGAAAAATATTTGTCAAACGTTTCAAACCCTGTGGACCAGTACCGGAAGGTACTACAGTGAGTTTTTTTGGCAACATAATTTTGGATGTGTTAGAATGAACTACAATTTTTTGCAAAGTTCCTTGCAAAGCAACATTTTGCATTTCTGCAGGATCAACTTTCAATGCTGTTACACCAGACGGTGAGGTAGTCATAAGTGATGTACCAGGCAACAGCAAACTTTTACTTTGTATGATTTTCATACCAGCACCCTCGATTCCAGAGCCACTGTTCTGGATACTTGGCAATAAAGGCTTTGTTTTTGAAGCTGGTATTGTAAATTTTGGCCGAGCTCTTTGCACAAGTGTTTTTTTTCCTTCCTTAAATAAGCATTCTTGCTCACTCTCTGTGTAGACACGAGTAGCAATGCCACTCGAGTTAGCCACCAACATCGGTGCAAACTTCTTGCCTCTGGCTGCACTGGGCATTATCACAACTTTACTACGGGGACTGGTGGACACGCCCCTCGCAGTCTGGGGAAGCTGCCGACTCTGGCTCGAAACGACTATCATGTTGCTAGCCAGTGTCTTCACGGCCGTTGTCGCAGGGCCGAAGAGAAATGCTCTGGTACCTTTGGGATGTACGGACATCGGAGTGGACGTCCCCACGACGGAGATGCGACTAGTGCTCTGCGTCATGCAGCCATAGTTACCATCGATGTCGTCTTTAATGACTGCATCTTCCATGACGACAGGCATGGAGTCTATGTCTAGTTCCATTTCGTCATCCTTCGCTACATCTGCCATGGGAACTGTCTTCAACACCAAGACCTCCTCTTTCTCTTGTACGCTGCCAGAGACAATTTCACGAGTTCCCGCACGTAAGTTGGCATCTGCCTCATTTTCAACCGCATCTTCACTTTCATTTTCACTTTTATCCAGATCAATTACCTCTATTGTTTTTTCTTTCAATGGGGTGACATCATGATCATCATCAAATTCATCAGACCACTCTGCGACGATTTCTTCACGGGAGACTTCCACTTTAGAAGACTCAGATTCTTTAGTGGAAAATAAGTCTTCCTCTTTCGTAGACGAGTCTTGCTCTACACAAATTTCCCCAGTTTCCAATTTATCGTCATCATCGTCATCATCATCATCGTCTGCAGAACCCTCAAGTACCTTTATCAATGCACTATCGGTGTTGCTAAATTCAGTTATTGGACGAGAGTTATTGGCATCTACTCTAGTAGATTCTGGCATGTCACTAGCAGCATTGCTATTAGGAGATGCACAGATATTTTTTGCTTGTATGCTTTCCTCCAAGTCTTGGAAATCTGTATTTATACCACACCTGTAACCGATAATAGTAATGTCATCATTGTTGTCCCCTTCCAGCATTTCTGCTCCTTTATTTATGTGCGAAATGCTGTCACAGCTGTGACGCATCCTTAAACCATCACCGCCATCAATCCCCTGATCTCCATCCTTGCTGTGAGCCACGGATTCATTTGGACAGGATAGATCAACTTTATTATCTGCTTCTTTCCTATTACTTGATAACTCTAGAGACATGTGTAATTGTGTCTCTTCAAGACTTATCAATTCATTTGGACTAGAAACATCAATTTCATCACACTGTTTCATTTCGTTCTCTCGAATTTCTTTTGTTGGTGCCTGCCTCGTACGCACACTACGTTCCCTTTCTTCACCATGAAAGACGATAGTTTTCTGAGGAGAACGATGTTCCACACATATTATTTCTGGCATGTCATCATCTTCATCATCTTGTTTACAATCTGATGTACCAGTTTGCACAGTATTTTCTTCTTCCATATTACAACTAACATTTACGACACTGCCAGCGATGTCGGTCGCGTCCGACACTCTTGCACATTCCGGCTCTCCAACAGCTCCAGCATCAACACAATTTTCTCTGATAGTTGCAACAAGTTCCCTTTGATAAATAGCATCTTTGTTTGGCTTACCCTCTGAGGAAGAAACCACTTCCATACTTTCTGGCAAGATGCAGCTTATTGCCGTCTCTGATTTGGTACTTTCAGTCCCTCCTTTTGCAGTGATGTTTGATGGTAATGGTCTTACGTTATCATCCTGCAGATCAACTTGCAACCGAGAATCCTTATCGGTGCGACCGTCCAATCCTCTGTTGCCTTCAGCGAGCTTTGCAACAGAGTCCCTAACACGGCTACGAAGCGACTCTCGATCACAAAATGTGATCTCTGAATTATTTTGTTCATCTATATGTGCCATGCTTTCACTATTGCATTCATCTGGGGCATCTAAACGAGACATATTCTCTTCATGAACTTCAGATGAACTGACAATATTAGATGTGCATGGAATTTGATGCAATGTTTTTAACTCTTTGTCAACATTATGGTTAGGCCCTTTCATAGTTTTCTGTTTTTCCTCCAGAATAATGTTATTATTCACTGCATCTGGCAATGTTGAAGAAGAATCAATCTGAGGCTCGTATTCAGGAACAGCATCTCCCAGCATTAGCTTAACATATGCCTCTTCGTTTTGGTCTGCACTAGTCTTCAGTCTTTTGTTTTGCTTGACAGTTTCTTCAACGGCCCTCTTATTTGACAGCCGAGCCTCTCTAGATGTGGATGGCAATTCTTCCAAGCGCCGCTTCTTAGCACTAGAGTCTGGTTTTGGAATTATAGGGATATTTCTTGTTCTTGCAAATCTGTCTGCTCGCTTTTCATGTTCTTCATTTAACATGACACCTCCCAATTCATCAAACTCGAAACAAGACCCCATACTATCCTTTCTAGTCTTCTCCTCTTGCTGAAGAGGTTTGGAATCTTTCTTGCTGTGGTCCCCGTCCTTGTCGTCTTCGTCATCTACCACATTCCAGTCTTCGAGAATCTGCGTTTTAACAAAGTTTCCGGCGTTTGATTTTTGCAACATTTTCTTTTTGCTACCGGTCGGTTTCGTTGGAGACTTCTTTTCTGAACTTTCAGGTTCATTAAGAACAACCTTCTTTCTTTGAGCTCTTTTGTTAGTGCTTGCAATTGATTTAGAATTATCTGCTTTTGAAGGTTCAGGTTTAACTGCTTCACTTTTAGCATCTTTTGATTTTGATGATTGGGGAGTGCGTTTCTTGTTTGCACTTGACTGTGAACTTACAGATGGTGAGTAGCTGCTTCTTTTCTTGTCCGCGGAACCTTCGCTTTTCTTTCTACTCCTCCTGGGAGTGGCATTCCCGGGCTTGACAAAGCCATAATTGGTAAACCTATGACCCCTTCTGTGTGCCATGAAACCCTCAAGTCGCGTGGTTTTAAAGCCACACAAGAAACAAGAGAACGTTGGCGTTGTCACAACTTCGTTAACTTCATTTTCATTTCCATCATCTTTCACCGAGCCAGGCTGAATTCTTATGTAAAAAGAATGTTCTCTTGTTGGTAGGCAGAGTACAGAATCAGAGTGTCTTCCCAATGGTATTCCATTTTCAGGAAGTGTTACATTCAAATCCACTTTCTGTTTTACTGGCAACGAGTTTCTTTTCGGTTTGTTTGGTGAATGCCCTTTTCGTGGTGACTTTCCACTTTTGCTGAAAATTGCATTGTAGTCTGGACGTGATTCTGATTTCAACTGGAAGTTTTCAAGAATTTTGGGATCCCCATTGGTAAGCTCTTCAGCTCGGATCACATCAGAGGGAAACTTGTCCATGTAGTTATCATTTTTGTGATTCTTCAACATATCTGTGGAAAAGAATAAACTACATGTAAAGCTCTAGAAACACAACACAATAGAGTCAATAACTACTGGCGCTTACTTCAAATCAATATAAATTTACACATAACAACTAAAAAATTTGACCAAAATTTAAATGTGAGACACAAGTCTTAAGACATAAACATTAACACAGTTTTTTGCAATTATAGTACTCAACATAATTTCAAATGCCGCTGTTAAAAAGATTTTAAAAATTGATCACAAACCCTTTTTAAAATAAATGTATGTAAAAGATTAGTATCATAAAAACACCGGCAACAACAAAGTCACACTATCATTAGTGGCATTAATATCTCCCTACCACAATAAGACAATTGCAGGTTTGCCAGTATACCCACGAAGGCTACAAACACTACCACACAAATGCACACACACATCAAATGATGAAATAGGCTTCACTATGCACTACAGGAAGAGGTAAAATCTTCAATCAGTGCATAAACAAATGTGGCCAGCAAATGCGGGAAACAAAAATGAGCAGTACTGAAAACCAATTTTTTGTTGCTTTAAAAATGTTGCGATTTGAAAACAAGTTAAGAATGATGGTCACAAATATTAAAGATACATTCTCTGAATATATAAACTAGTTGTGGGGCATAACTTAATTTTCGTTACATTTACTCTCGTGTAATTTGCAAACAAGAAAAGAACGATGTTCAGAAATATTACTCAAGAGTTCTACCTGGCTGGGGTGGAATAGCACTGCGGTGTGAATTTCATGCCATTTTTGCACCAAGATGCATGGCAGGATGAGGATCTACAACAAAGGTGCGTCAAAGCATACTTTAAATTATGTGTATCCTTTCTCTGATGACAAATAGGGTAGACAGATATTTGTAGGCATACCAGATAACTCATCCATTTCAGTGAAAAAAACAGAATGGTTCACATTTATCACGGATTCTCACATCATACCTTGCAAATTACGTATGCAGACAAACAAGTGATTACATCATATGATGCCCCGGTGACGTAACATGACATTTGTGTGTCATATTTTGTACTGTAATATTGGTTGGGATGTTATCGGAGGCGAAAAAGTTAAGTGGACCACCCAGTATACTATGGAATAAAAATTTATTACAGACACTAAAGTGGCTAAATGAGGGCTACTGCAGACCATATCAAAATATCCATGCGCACCATCTGTCCCGCTTTCCAAAAGCATTACCAGCCACAAAAAAAAAATAGCTTTTGTGTGTAAAATAACAAATTTACGAACAGATACCAATAGTTTTAGTTTTCCGCGAGCTCTGCATAATTGTTAAAGTAACAAATATTTCGTGTATAGCTATTTTGAGTAACAGTAATTTATATTGGACAGATAATCGTTCGTCTACGTCCCTTACACACCATGTTGTTATCCTGCAAACCCATTTCATTGTTTCCGTTTTGTTACTATATTGTATTGAAAAAACAAAGAAAGTGGGATGCGCATGAATAGTTTTTAAGCAATTCTTACGTTATTCCACGCTACATATTTCCAACTCGAACTGTTAAGTATCAGTAATAGCAGAATTACTGCTTTGCAATAGTCGGTGAGTTGTTGGCAAATAAAAGTGCGTTGTCAATCAAGTTTCCCGAATTACTTTTAGTTGCAGTTATATTAGCTATGACGTCCAAAGTGTGATAAGAACTACAACTGCCATCTCGCAAATGTTAACCCAAATTTGCCGACTCGGACAAATTAAAAAACAATTAGCAAATATTAAATTTTTTGCAAAGTTTTATATTTTTACTTTTATAAACTACAAACATTTTTAGACTGATGTCAAGTCTAAAATACTTTAAAATTTGTTTAGCATTACAGTACAATGGCAAGTGGATTAGCTGACAGCATGTTGATAAAATACACAGCCTCCACTTGACGCACCAGCTGATGGTGAATGGATACATAAACGAAAAGTAAACATTGGTGCTACTTTCATTGAACTGTCAAAATCTTGCCACGTTACACGAGACAGAGAACTACTTTTAACAGCAGTACTGCCAAGTACATTAAGAATATACGCCAATGATTACACTCACACACACGCACACACACACATGCATCATTATTCCATAGTATTTTAATTTGTTTAACTTTTTCCCCCTTAACTATTTGAACGACCTAGCGACACCTGTTTATGTATACATTCACTTTAATGAATATGCAATTTGTTGCTGTCGTTTTGTCAATTTATTTCAAGGAGTTGCTGCATTCAATTTTCATTAATCTGTCAGTGGTTTTTATAGATCTGTTTATTTATTTTACTGCGTTGAGATTGAACTTCTTGTTTTCCTCTCGGCTACTTTGTAGGTACTGCACATTTATATTTTTGATTGGCAATGCGGGTTATGATACACATTATTGCGCTATTGTTTTTTTTCTTTAAACATTTCCTTGTCTAATGTCCTGCTCAAGATATGTACATAATTGGAAACCGCATACCATTTTTAGAGTTTAATCTATTTGAGCTATCATATTTCTGTTTCGTCTCTTGTTAATTTAGGTATTGAAGTATATTACTATCTTGCTCATTACGTTTACGCATGTGTACATTATGGTTATACCTGGTTAAGTGTAAGAGAAGGCATTGAAGCCTTAACTACGCCAGTTTAAATAAAGTCGAAATAAATAAGTAGCAAAGACAATTTACATTTAATTCACTCTACTGTAGAAACGCCGGGTCGGATTTAGACACATTGTCACCCTAGGCCGAATGATTACTACCCTCCCTCCCCCCTGTTTTAGTGTCGGTTCAAAAATAAGAATGTCCTCTTAAAAACAAAAACATTTAGATTTCCTAGACTTCCCAAATTTGATGGGAATTGGTTCATTACCTCTTGAGAAATGATGTAATATATATTTTTTTTTTTCCAGGATGTGCTATTTTACAAAATGACTCACAAAAAGGCTTTGTACAGTCATATTCAATGCTTGTAATAAATACTTTCAATGCGGCAATGGTTTGGTAGATAAAACAAATTAAAATAAAACATTTATATAAGACCGCCATTTTGAACGCAAGTACCTTACCAATTTCAATCGGATAAGTTTACAGCATTAGGCCTACTTGTAATCCAAATTTCATGGGAACCTGTTAAGTATACTATAGTTTCCAACATATGATGTGACAGTTTGCTTGTTCCATGTGATACTATCTTCCAGAGCGGTACACAAATAACGATATACCTTTCTGAAAGCAAAGCGTATATTACGTTCTGTCGATTTCAATAAACAACATTTGGCTTAAATCAGTCGAATTGTTTCTGAGATGTGACGTCAAATCATTATTTAACCTAAAAGGCCGCTATTTTGTAAATGTATATTACAAAAAGTCTACTGATCTCATTAAGTACTATAAGTATACCAAGGCTTGTAAAATTAGGCGCACAGACAATTTGATTTTTTTTTTTAAGGGTGGGATGAGGCGTACACAGAAAGATGATTTCATAAGCCGTTCTTCTCTTCTGAAAGGAGTTTAAAATAATTTCACCTGAAGACTGAATTATCACTTCCCTGAACGTTCATTGTGCCGACAAGATAGCTGAACATTCTTGTATACCCGTATACATATGAAACAAAATTCCGAGACTAGACACCATTCTTTTGCCCATCAAAGAAAATGCCTGACAAATTTTTAAAAAATGTATACATTTATTTTAAGATTAACAAAAAAAAGTTATTGGCTACAATAAAAGTAAATTAACTTCGTAGCATGCAGAGCGCATTTCTTCTTTAGCAATATGTCAACATTTGCATTACACTAACAATTTTTTGTACACTTTCCGAAGAAAATTCTTGGAAATCGTGTTGCCAAAAGAATCCTGAGAACTACTTAAGTATTTTTTCTTGTAAAATAGCCCCTTTAACAATAAAACATTAGTATTTATCTACAAAGAATTATTTTGGCAACAGCGTTTTTGAGGCTTCGTAAAAGCCACCACCAATAAACCACACACTGAATGTGCAAAGTTCGCATTATTATGTGACAAATTACTGAACTCCAGATGCTGTACGCTCTCATTGGCCGAGAGTTCGTATGGCACATCCTGAAGGACACCACTTATAACCACTCATGAACATTTGACGTTAGAGTGACCCTGCAACGTGGTCGCACCTGTCAATGATTTCGTATTAATACCAGGAGCCACGGGGACCAAGCAGATAGACTACTCGCCTCCAACCAAGACGAACCGCGTTCAATCCCCGGCCGGGTCACTCCCGGATTTGTGCCAGACGAAGCTGCTGGTCGACGGGTTTTCTCAGGGATTTCCCATTTTCCCGGCCCTTGCATTTCGGCGCTGCTCCATTCTCACCTCACTCCACCCTCATCGGCTCTCAAGACCTCGTTGTTAAGAGCCGTCCAAATCTTTCAAATCAACTCAACTCGCTTATTAAGACCAGGAGTCAATGAAATCACTGATTTTGCTTTGATATGTAAAGGATAGTAAATTCTATAGCTTGTAACCAAATAATAAGACGTAATTTACAAGTCTCAAATACATAATAAGTTATAAAATTAAATAGCCAGAAGGATACATAGAGAAAGTGATAAATAAAATATTTCTAAAATAGTCACGTAATCTTTTTGGAACACTTGACAAACAACGTCCAATTTTCAATTTCCCCTTTACATCATAAAATAAAGCATATTTTTCTTACTAATTACCGAGAACATATGGTTTCCTGTCAACAAATTTTTTTGTAATGTACGGTGCAAGTGGTTTTGCAGTAACAGGTCTGAACGCTAGACAAATTGCAAAGAACGGGGACATACAATGCCCAAGTACTACATCCTTATGAATCCCTTCAAAACCAGCAACAAAATTCTACATATAGTTTTTTCCTTTAATTATTTGTATTGGCAATATTCATATTTTGCTTGAAAAACGGATAGAATTATTACTACACAAGACGCTAATTATTTCACTCGTCTAAGAAATAAGTATTGCTTTTTGCAGGAATTCCATGTACAGCTGTTAATTACGATGACGGAAGAGTAATGTAAAGTAAAGTGAAGAGATTTGGGTGGTTCTTAACATCGAGGTCTTGAGAGCCGACGAGGGTGAAGTGAGTTGAGCAGCGCTGGAATGAAATGACGGGGAAAACGGGAGATCCCCGAGAAAACCCGCCAACCAGCGGCATCCATGGCACAATTCTCACATGCGAAAATCCGTAGTGAACCGGCCAGGGTTTGAACCCGGGCTTGTCTTGGTGGGAGGCGAACAATCTAACCGCTCAGCCACCATGGCCCCAGTAATGATAAAGAACGGAAACAAAATGCACTGTTGTGTGAGAGAAATGTTTATAAATATTGTCACAGCATCGTCGGCAACACCTGCCGCGTTTTCTCACTGAGAAGGTGCAGGCGTGGACGCGCCGAACCTCAAACCCAAATCACAACAGTGGAAATAAGTGTTCTAAGCACAAAACTACCATGATTACATTATATCAGATCTTTAATGATCCACAACGACGGCCTCTTTCTAGTAAAAAGTTTTGCCATCAGTAATTTATTTTTCCATCAGTTGCGTTGAAAACCGAGTTGAACCACTTTGTACGTAAGCAACTCAAAAATCTCATAAAACAAAATATGATTCAACTCAGGAAGGAATTAGTCTCCGTTGTCAAGCAAGTACAAAGTTGAACTTTGTACTCTCAATTTAGCGAACCAATGAATGTGACTGTTAGAGTAAAGACTGACTTTTGATACGTGAATGGGGGGNGGTGGGGGGCACTGTCTCGTCATGGTTCAAGTAGGACATAGGAAACAATATCAAATCAATCAAACAAAATCAGTAATAAATAAATGATATCATTTCATTTCAGTTTTTAAACATTTACAGGGCAGATTCATGTCAATGTAGGGGCTTCGGGGGTGGTCATGTGATCGGCCATAAAACAAATATACGTAGGTATAGACTGTTCACGGTAAAGTGAGCACTTCTGAGGCTTCTGCATGGCACATGCAGCCATGTTTTTATCCTTCAATTGCCTTTTTAAATAAATTTTTCCATGTAAGTAGTAAACACAGTGTGTATATTCCACCACACTCTGAAGTTAACGTCTATAAAAGGCTAAAATAAAATTTATTTATGGAATATTATTGCAAATGAGAGGGCTTTCAAAGTGCTCACTTTACAGTAAATGGTCTGTACACATGAAAACTATTACGTGACGCAAAGTTGTGGAAAAGTATCGCGTAACCAGTAGCGTAATTCAGTTGCGCACACGAGGAAACTATTTTCACATCTCTCCATTATACTTCACAATCGACGAATTTGTTCCCGTAGATTTAAGTGTGATTTTATGTCGGTCTTAACAACGTTTTATAGACTCGATTCTTGCTAGCTCCACCTCGAGACAGGCTATGCTACTTACGCTAAGTGACCAGAGTAAACATTACGAATCATATTTGTGAATTAATTCACTTCAGATATTAGAAATTTTTTAATTCATTAGTTATAACTTCTTCCGCTTCCCTTCCTACGACAGCAATCACTTAGCTATTACTTGGGGGAAACATTGACTTCTTTTACTTTACTTTGGCTATTTAGGTTTTCCACCTTATGTCGGGTTGAGACGCAACGAACCCACGGCCAGAGAACTGGTGTATGTACGTACGTAGGATTGCCAGATGTTCGGAAATAAAACCAGAACACGTGTTGGTGATACTGCGGTTTTTACTTACTATAAATTACTAAATGTATACACGAATGTGACACAATTGTAGACCAAATTTTAGAAAGTAATACAAGTTGTGAATAAAATAAAAATATAATGCAAACATTTATATTTTTTATTTGAATGTGACCAATAGTCTATTGGCATAGTACACACAGGCCCAGTGGCTGCGTCTACTGGTTGTTGGGAGTATAATAATAAGCAAGTCAAGGCTAACATACTACGAGCATGTGCTGCAATCATCGTAGCTATTGTATAACAAGAATTGGTTCATTTGTGCTTGAAAATACGTGTTTTATGTATTTACTTTTGGGATTGCAAACGGAACATTAAAGTTGTTAAAATACCAAGAATATCCTTTAAAATTAATAGACTGTCTCCGTAGGATGCTAAAATTATTAACAAATTTTGTGACAGGTTCATTTTTGTTAGATTTTGCAGATAATCTTAAAAATCAGGAAATTTAGCGTACTTATAGACACAAACAGTACATGTAACAAAATGCACAGAAACGAAATTGTTCCAGGTAAAACAGCACATCTGGTAATCCTAACAGAATCGGGTGTGTCCATCACTTGAAGCTTACAACACGTCAGACGAGACGTTAGAAGATTAACTTCAATATAGACCATAGATAAGTAGGTACTGGCCGGGTTTATAAAAAAAACGCAATGACGCAAAATGCAACACACGTAATATAATAACGATCGTTTATAAACATTGCAAGGCGCAAGCTATCACCAACCCTTTAACTTAAAATTGTAAAACTGCAGAAATAAATTATTTTCCTTAAGGTTTCTGTTAAGATCATGTTGAGTCATATTTACCATGTGTATTTTGTTGTTTTGAAAATGAAAGCGTATTTTTCTTAATTAAACAACTCCAAATTATTTCAACAACGGATTTATCATCATCTCCAATATTTACGCCAAACGAAAAATCAAACACACACACGCATGCACGCACTAACACACACACACAAATAATAATAGCATAACGGAAACTGGTAATTGGAGACTCGTGTTCACATTAGGTGTGCATGTAAAACAATTTTGATGAGTATTGCTAAAAATATAGAAGGCGAAAACACAATTCAAAACGCAAGAAGTTGAAAGTTGGCCAACTTTAGCGTTGCATTCTCTTGCGTCTTTAATAAACAGGTTACACTTACATTCTACTTTTTGTGCCATTGTGTTCTTGCGTGCTGTTTTTTTAAAACCTGGCCTTGTTAACGGTGTTAAACAAGTATAACTATAATAAAATAGTAATTTGCTTTCTTTCCAATTTCGGATAGGCTTAATGTTTTTCTCAATACTGCATTGTATACGAATTCACCACACGTGTTATGAATACGCGAATTCCCACCAGAATTTTGCCGCGACAGCAGTGGTATCTAGCGACCCCATTAAGAACTCTTCTTCTAATGCTGTGCCTGACGCCTACCGGCGAAAGGCTGAACTAGTATGAGTTGCCATCTGTTGCATCCTTCGTAACGCTCAAAAATATAAGGTTACATCAACATTTTAAAACTAAATAACATGAAATACAGATGCTGAAGTTACACCGCACAGTATGCTTCAGAATCGTCAGGAGATGATTTGTGAAAAATATAAATTACATAGCTGTATCAGAAATGAGTATAAAATAGTTTTATAATTTTAAATATAAAATTTTACTAACAAATTTCAGTCGTAGAAAAATAATATCACCACCATTAGAAAACACAGAGTTTTGTTTACAAAACCGAGAAGGAATATTTTTCTATCCCGTGTTGGCAGTTGAAATTAATTCCCCAAGACTTTGCAAAGCTATGACTTCACCTTAACGTCGAAGTCTTGAGAGCAGATGAGGGTAGATATGGATCAGCGCCAGAATGATGGAATGCAAGGGCGGGGGAAACGGGAGATCCCTGAGAAAACCAGCCGACCAGCGGCATCGTCTAGCACGTTTCCCACATGCGAAAATCCGAGGGGGCAACCCCGCCGGGAATCGGGCATGGTTCGCCTTGGTGGGATGCGAGTAGTCTAACCACTAGACCACCGCGGCCCCCGGGAAGGGAAGGGTTATAACTGAAGTTCTCGACCAGACCTGAGTCACATTCCAGCAAGAAAGGAAGCGGCTGTCACAATGTTTTGGCTTCTAGCACGCAGAGTCAATAAAGTATTTTAAGAACAGGCATCAACACAGGCACACTCAAATGGAAATAAACAAAAATTGTTTGCACACTCACTCAACAATAGTCTTTCAGGAACCCCTCCACCCTTTCCAACCATAAAAATTAATGCAAAAATTTACGGTCTACACAGCTTTACATGTGAGCATGCTACTAGCGTCTCTTTCTTTCTTTCCTTTATGCCATAAATGTCAAGTTCCGGTTTTAAAAAAAGGTACACGAGGCAGTAAAGGGCAGACTGTGGGGGTTCTTTGTCTGGGAACCGGTAGAGGTAGAGACGGGGGAACTACTGTTCCTTGTTCGGTGCAGCTGGCTGCCTGGCCGGCCCTACCGCCCTACACACGCCCTAGTGATTGGCAGAATAGAATACTTGTAGTCTATTTGCGATTTCTCTATAATTTTTTAATAAAACGTTTGAAAAACGCCCCATTTATGACGTGTGTGGTTGCTTCCTAAACTAGTCATGTGTAGTCCATTCAAGGTTTCTTCGGATGTATTGAAACTAACTTTTGAAAACTCACCCTAGGAGTGATATGTTAACCAGTTTTATTACAAAACTTGTATAGGTACCACAAGTAAATAACACAGATTAACTTTAAAAGAATTATATTTTTGAATAAAAGAAACTTCAACTTAGTATCTTCTATAACCTGTAATACTTCTTTCATATTTAATACTAATTAAAAACAGTGAGAGCGGCAATGTTTTGGCAAAGCCTAGTAAGAAATAGTTCACAGTAAGTTTGCTACATTTTGTGGTTAAGCATAGAAATAGAACATTCCTTCAGTAAGGTATGCGTCATATTTGAAGTAAGTTCTATCGTTGTGCTAAATTTGTCGTGTAGGGAATTTTTAATACATACAGAATAATGGCGACAAAAATATTGCCTTTGTTTCCCTTCTTCACATCATGTAGGCATACGTCATTCCGAGATAGAAAAAAATTCTATAAATAAATGTGCTTCGGTTGGGACAGTACAATGCATGGTAAAGTTAGTACTGAACTGCAGCATATAACATTCATGTAATGTTTATCCTGATATGAATATAATACTGCTTTTGAGCGAGCTAGGCTCTGGGTATGATAACAGTATCAGTAAAATTACGTCTTAAAAATATCACAATTTTTAAATGCGGTATATTCAATGTTCAGGTATTAAGAAATGCTTATATAGCACCATTTTGCACCTTGAAATCCAAATTTCTGCTTTATTGTTCCTTCATTTCTTGACCTCCCAATATCTAAATGAGGACGACGCTACTGTTGTCGGTAGTCTTCATAATATGAACACACATCTCTGATGAGTATTTCAAATCATTCTACTGTGCTTACTATATAAATACTAGTTATCGTCATATTTCTGCAGTATATTACAAGTCTGTAATTCAAAGTAAAGTATCCTCAAAGTGCACGTAAAATTCAGATAATTTATAAGCACCACAGTAATTATACTCTTTCTGTGCAACAAAGCAGGCCTTGCGTAAGCACTCGGGTCGCAGCCGGGCGTCAGGTAGCCGGCTGCAAGAACAATTGTCACCCCCTCTCCCTTCACCCTGTCCAGACGAACTCCCACAGTTTGCCCTTTCATTCCTAGTTTATCCTCCCCCTCCCCTCCCTTAAGATGATATTACAGGATACCTGCTGCCGCACTTGGTCTTGTACAAGCCCTGATACACGAGCCGTTATACAAGCCGCCACGGAAGATTCGTATTACGAGACAGCATTTCGCGCACTAGCATTTGACATACTCGATGGGTGCACGGCATGTGGTTCGTGGGAAATATGAACTCCATTCGTAGAACTGCTACCAGTCAGTAACTTGCATAGGCTAATAAAAAACTAGCTAGCACATCTTAATATTGCTGTATTACTGTTGACATTTACATTAATTAATTGTTTACTGGTGCAGTTTCATTCCCATCTTGAAATTGATGGCAAAGTCACGAAAGTACAAGACTGTTATTTTTCATTTTTACGAAAATTATTAATTGTTTGTAAAATCTAGTTTTTTCTTTACGTAACAAGTTATTATTCGCATGTAACATTTAATGGAAAAAAAAATTGTGTTTGACGAAGTTGCCAAAACTATCCTGTATTACAAGTCGCATGACTTGACCACTGTACCGCCAGTGCACACACAGCCTGGTCTTGTTTAATACGATATACATAATAACCACTCAAATTTATAGTGTGTGTAGTGTTTCAAGTACTTGAAACAGTTTTAAACGGAACTTAAAAGATGTCATCGCTAATAATATTCTTTGTCTTTGTCGAATGTTAAATCAATTTCAAAGAGTTTCAACCTCACAGATGTATAATAAAGATGGAGGCGTCCTTTTGGATTCTTCATCAACTCGTTTCACGTGGTAGCCACGGAAAGCACCCTTCGCTCTGAAACTTCAATGTAACTGGCCAGGTATGGAACCTGCCACGAAAAATTGGACGTGTCGTATTACCAAATCTGGTATGAAATCTGGCCGTACAAAGAGGGAAATGCCATGACGGGTGCCGTACTAGCCGGTATACCCGCCGCTACGGCGGACCTTGTACAAACTATTACGGAATCTGGTATCGTGTAATATCGTTTTAACAGTAGATTTTCGTGTAGTGGTTTAAATTTTATTCTTGGTTTTTTTTTTTACATTTGAAATGAATGAAAATAAGGGAAAGTACGATGCAAAGACTACTTCAGAAAAATAAATACTTTATATATTCGTGTATGGCTGGTTTTCATGTATAGCACGCACCATAATNTACATTTGAAATGAATGAAAATAAGGGAAAGTACGACGCAAAGACTACTTCAGAAAAATAAATACTTTATATATTCGTGTATGGCTGGTTTTCATGTATAGCACGCACCATAATATTTCTATACAACTTTTAAGGGAAAGAATACTTTTTCTGAATGAAACTGCATCAACAATTTGTAGTGCCGTGTTTAGTAAGTTCTGTAAGAAAATTTTCTTTCCTCACATTTGCAAGTGGTGATGCATGTTACGAAAACACTTTAATTAAATAACTCGTGTGCATTTCTTTCAACCGGAACTGTGTAGTGCAGTACAGCTTTCTCTCTCGTGCAGTTACCCAGGCAGGGTTGGAAGAAACCAATTTTGTGAAGCTCTCACCGCCATTTTGTTGTACAATTGACAGCACATATTGTTGTGTGTCACATTTTTGTTTATTAAGAGAACAAAAATGAATTTTATTACGAAGCATTATTTATCATTTGTAAATCATATAAATAGCCGCTAATCTGCAATATCACGTCTGCAGGACTCGACACGCCTCACAAACATAACGCTATAATTTTATATTTACTGTTCAACAAATTTAACATAAAACAATCCCCAAAGGCCTTCAAGTAAATTCGAAATAAGTTTAAGTTACATTATCTTTACATTGCTATAAAACATGCTTAATTCCTTGTTTTCATAAATTAAATTCCTTAAACAACGAACCTACAAGAATGTTACAGATTTTCATTTCGTTAAGTTTCCTCAGTCAATCAATAGACAAATGACAAATTTAAAATTAGCGCATTTTTCCTTGCGCTAGTGTAAATCAACTGGTAAGCTGGTGTAAGTCTGAGTCGCAACCTGCCTGTGCAGCTGCACAAGGTTGAAAGAAACAGCAACTTTAATGGCTGTGACGTCACATCCTGCTGAAAGAAAGGAACCTATTGTAACCCGGGAGGCCGTTAAAAGAATGGGCTCTGGGCAGAGTGAGCCAGAGACACTTCCCTCTTTTTATTTCCTTCCTCTTTTACGACAGCAACTGAGGTCCTTCTTTTCTACACACGTGCTGGAATGCGACATTCCACTCCCTCACAAAAAAAGGCGGTGACCAATTCCCTCCTCTCCTCTGCCTCCAGCCAGACGTCTGCCGCCGTGTCAAATTGCAGGTCTAGCTGCTCTACGGTTTCAATTTTCTTTTCCTTCAGCATATTTTATGACGAACAATTTAAACTTAGCAGTGTAAGAAAACTGTGGCACTGCCTTTTCGCCAACGTATCGCTGAAGCGTTGCCAAACGGCAACAGAGAAATTATGGCTCAACTACCAATGCCAGTTGGGATATTGTGTAGTTGTTCCTTGCTGTCTTTCTTTTAGAACCATTCTCCCCCCCCCCTCCCATCAGTCGGCTGACAAACACTGCCCAGGGACCCAATTTTGGAAACTATTGGAATTATTACGCTAGAGGAATGACATCATTCCACTACCGAAATGCTTAAAGCCAATTTTTGAACACTTGATAGCGGAATCGTATATCTGAATCGTGCCTCGAAGTGTCTACAAAATCCCACAAAAAGGCAGCTGCCGGAATTGTCATTCCTCTACAGATTTGTCGGTTATTACCATTGCGTGATGTAGGAAACTTGAAAACAGACACAGCCTTGTGGTTTAATATAAATGTAATTAATAAAGGAGGGCAAAAACATAGCATATTAACATTTGGATGTTTCGGAAGTCCCAGGACGCTATCCTGTACACGAGTTGTTCACATAATACATGTATGTATGTCTTAGTTTGTTGCAGAAAATATCAGCAGTAATCTACAATGGCGGACACCATCCCATTTGCAGTGGAAGAGCGACTGATAGCAGCATTATGGTACCACAATACGACACATGCAAAGAAGACAGTGAAACAAGTCCAGGAAGACTTCGAGGGGCAGTTCGGAAAGCGAGCATCGTCCAAATAGAATCTCCATCTTTGGGGAAAGAAGGCATTCCAGACTGACATTGGACTCCAAGCACAGTGGAAGGCCACGAACTTGAGATACTGGCATTTATTATGGGCATTCAGAACATTCATTCACAAATCAGTTCTCAGCTCACCAAAAAAAATCTTTAAGAAAATGGTCTGCAGTGTTGGGTGTATCACCTACATCTTTACATTGTGTACTGAAAGACGACCTGTCTGAAAGCGTAAACACCCAATGTCATTTGCGAATTATCTGATGCAGAATGGCAACATGTGACAGACTGCTGCAACACTTTGATACATTACTACAATGAAGGTAATTTTTAGCGATGAGTGCGATGTTTATCTCAGTTCACCTACACGCAACGTTTACTTCTGGGAGTGATGCTAATATGTATTATGTGGAGTAAGTTCAAGACAATACCCCGCGCTTGATGATTAGGCGAGCTGTCTCTGCCAACACCTTATTGGTCTATACTGTTTTGATGGTCCAGTAAACAAGCAATCATATCTTCGAATGCTGGAGACCTTCTTTGTGCCGGAACAGTAACAGAGTGGAATTGCCAATAAAATATATTTCCAGCAAGATGGCGCACCGGCACATCACGACACTCNTAACAGAGTGGAATTGCCAATAAAATATATTTCCAGCAAGATGGCGCACCGGCACATCACGACACTCTGTACGTAATTATCTCGATAACATTCTCCTTAACCGTTGGATTGGGAGATCTTCACCCACACTCCTGAGGCCAGCNCTATACTGTTTTGATGGTCCAGTAAACAAGCAATCATATCTTCGAATGCTGGAGACCTTCTTTGTGCCGGAACAGCAACAGAGTGGAATTGCCAATAAAATATATTTCCAGCAAGATGGCGCACCGGCACATAACGACACACTGTACGTAATTATCTCGATAACATTCTCCTTAACCGTTGGATTGGGAGATCTTCACCCACACTCCTGAGGCCAGCNCTGTACGTAATTATCTCGATAACATTCTCCTTAACCGTTGGATTGGGAGATCTTCACCCACACTCCTGAGGCCAGCCCCCAGTTGCAACTTGACCAGATGTGATACTCTGTGGGGGTATGTCAAAGCCAAGGTTGCAGAACATCGCATGGCAACTGTTGGCGACCTGAGACAATGGATTGAGGCCACATTTGCAACCATCACACGCAGCACGTTGCGTCAGTTTGCGTATCGCACATGGAATAAAATTATTTTGTGCTACAAAAACAATGGTCATCATCCTGATACAATCAATGTCTAAATCACAATGCATTATTCCACAATTATTGTTACTTAGTTACTGTTAGCATTGTGATATTTGGGCAAGTTTGTGTAGTGTGTTTTTCATCTTACATTGTCTTATTTTGTAGCNAGTTACTGTTAGCATTGTGATATTTGGGCAAGTTTGTGTAGTGTGTTTTTCATCTTACATTGTCTTATTTTGTAGCATCCGGAGACATATGAAACATCCAGTACATCAAATTATAACAGTGTTATAAATATCTGTGAAAAAAAAAAACTGTGTGAACAAAGTTGAATGTAAATTTTAACATGAAACCGATTAAATATAGAATATATGANAAAAAAAAAACTGTGTGAACAAAGTTGAATGTAAATTTTAACATGAAACCGATTAAATATAGAATATATGATAAAATCAATATCACAAGATATGCTGAAGCCATGAAAGTGTTAATTCACATTTACTTTGGCGTGGTTAGTTATTTTNTAAAATCAATATCACAAGATATGCTGAAGCCATGAAAGTGTTAATTCACATTTACTTTGGCGTGGTTAGTTATTTTCTTTAGTAATAATTGGTGTAATTACGTCAAGAACGAATGCTTTTAAGAAAAAAACTACACGAATACAATTTCCTGTTCATTACCAATGTCTCACTAACTTCACTATTTGTAATATCTATCAATTACAAACCTTTTCACCNTACAATTTCCTGTTCATTACCAATGTCTCACTAACTTCACTATTTGTAATATCTATCAATTACAAACCTTTTCACCTTTTCACCACTGAAGATAGTTTAGAATTTTTTTTTTACAGATATTGCAATTTCTTACCATGGAATTCAACTAANACCTTTTCACCACTGAAGATAGTTTAGAATTTTTTTTTTACAGATATTGCAATTTCTTACCATGGAATTCAACTAATAAACAAAATATACATTTGTGTATTTTAAAACACAAATTTTCCAACCACAACAGATTTAATGTGACTGGTTCTGCTTCAGTGATGACACACAAAATGCAACGATGCCAAGTTGTAATATAGATTCTTAAAAATTCTATACATTTCATTCCAACAGTCCCAATGGTCGTCTCAAAATTAAACATTTTGGCATTCCTACATTTGCTACCGGAATGGAAGTATCGGATTAATTCGCTAGCGAATCTCATTTGATAGTTTCAAAAACTGGGGACTTGGAGACGGAGTGGCAGNATAAGTTGTAACTTTCATGCTGACACTTAAAGCTGTTGTTTAAGAGGTGGCTAGTAACGTGCTAAGTTTACGTTAAATACATTTTTTTAAATGTTTTATTTATTTTTGTGGTGCCTGCTTACAAACAGCATTCATGAAAATTTTCAGGTCCAATGACTAAGTTTCCATTAATGGCTGTTCACGATAAAGTGAGCACTTTTGAAAGCCCTGCCGAGTTTCTACTTTCAGCCCAACTCTACGAGAAGAGTAACAACGCATGAATACACCTCACAAAGCAATATTNATAAGTTGTAACTTTCATGCTGACACTTAAAGCTGTTGTTTAAGAGGTGGCTAGTAACGTGCTAAGTTTACGTTACATACATTTTTTTAAACGGTTTTATTTATTTTTGTGGTGCCTGCTTACAAACTGCATTCATGAAAATTTTCAGGTCCAATAACTAAGTTTCCATTAATGGCTGTTCACAATAAAGTGAGCACTTTTGAAAGGCCTGCCGAGTTTCTACTTTCAGCCCAACTCTACGAGAAGAGTAACAACGCATGAATACACCTCACAAAGCAATATTTTAATGCAGAACTACGCACACGCAAAAAGGCAGGCATTGCAGCAAAAACAATTGTCATGACGTCATGAAACTAAATGGCTAAACAGATTTGATCCAAATTTTTACAGCATATATCCACAGTAATATTTGTCACTCAATGCAAGTTTAGTGAAAACTAATCCAGCCACACAGTTTTCACAGCACATAACACTAACGTTTACTACGGCCTACTGCTACGCTTACAAAAAAAAATCACATTTCTCTTATAAGATTTAAATGCAGACACTGACATGAACTTAACAACACAAGAATACGATTAACACAATATCTAGCTGATGATAAATTTCATGAAACTGCATCTAGACATTTAATGCAGTATTTACTTACTGTTTCATATATAGACTCCTACAAATTGAACAGTTTGGACAAACATTATTATACTTGTTTTATGATGTGTATAGGACCTGTTCTGTGTGATGGGTGTGTGAAAAGTGTTCCTTTAGAATTACTGACTTTGTGATACTTGTTTTCAGGGCCGTATTCTCCACGACTGCAATACACGCAGTGAATAATTTAATACAATTCAAAGGCGAACATATTCCTTAAGCACATACTTCCAATTTTTCTTTCCCCGCTACACATGGGACTGGGATGCACGCCTCTCTGTTCCTAATAGTTACTCGGAACGTCGTGGCAAGGCGCTGAGGGGTGGCGCGCGAGGTGCGTGTTTTGATCATTGATCGCAATAGTTCCCTAAAACGTGGAGGCATGGTACTGTGGTATTCTCAACGCTGGTTCAGCTAGTGTAGCATCACAGCAAGCTCGCGCAAAATGTGGGCGAACGCATGCACAAGGACACACTGCGTTCAACGTGCTAGCGAGTGAGTTTGTATATCTTTATTCCATTTTTAGTGATTGATGGGTTGCGTGTTCTGTTGCATTTGAATTAGTATTTCAAACAGTAGTTCCACAAGACGAATGATAACTGTACAAGTTAGATTGTAATAAGTGTATTTAATAAATCTTTCCAGTTATGCTGTGTAATTAAAATCTTACCATAGTTCTGGGTTCACGTGGGGAACGACACTTATGCCAAGTGTACTAAAACTTGGTGAATAGAAAATTTTCTTCTGAATTAAAATCAACACTACTACTGGTACTTAAAAGAAGCAATTTTTCTCATAGAGAAAGCAATGGTTCAATGTCCATAGATATGTAAAATTTATACATGCTAACAAATGCCACAGAACATAAAATAAATGCTATGAACTGCACGCATAAATGCTATTTTCTGTCATCTCTATTTATCGTCCTTCAAGAATATCTAGACAGTTTAAGACTATTGCTCCCCCTTCCTTTCATTTTTTTTGGTGTACCCTAAAATTCTCCAACTTTATTTTTGGAGATAATAAAAGGACACAATACACCAGTACGTATGGTTATGATGAATACCACAAATATTTTGAACTTACTTCACGACACTTACCTAGTCCTTTCTGGATAAACTCGTTTTTCCGCTTGCAATTATACAGGCAGACTTGATCATAATTCCTGACGTATTCACTGCAGAAAACAGAACAGTTTCAATTAGTAAATGCTAGAAGCAATAATTTTAACGAACAAACAGCAACATGGCATGTACCTTAGCAGTGGTCAGCAGTAAAATACTAGAGAGCATTATTAGAAACTCTCGGGGTTAAGTGAAATTCCAGGTCAAATCCAACATAGCTTAAAATATTTCAAATTCCCTAACTATTCCTCATTTTCTAGGCAGAATATTATCATTTTCCCTGACCTATTTTAACGACCAAAACCTTCTAATACCAAATTTTTCTACCAATGACACAAAATTATGCTAAAGGCTGTTCACAGTAAAGTGAGCACTTTTGAGGCCCTACTTACATTTTTCTTTCAGTAAATTCTTATCCTTCAACCACCTTTTTAACTAAATATTGCCATGTAAGTAATAAACACATTGTATATGTTCCACCACACTCAAGAGTTTACGTCCAAGGCTTAAATAAAATATGTTTATTGACTATTAATACAAATGAGAGGCCTTTTCAAAAGTGCTCACTTTACAGTGAACAGCATATATCAGCGAGGTAGAATTAAATTACACTGAAAACAGACCAAGCAAGAAGGGCCAGCATTTTATTCTGCACCATCGATATTTCTTGTGATACATGCTTTTAACTTAACACAAGTGCCCATTACAAACACACAAATACTTTATTTTGTACGTATAGGCCCTTTGTCACTTGGCAAAGATGTTTTATTGCCAGTTCACAAAGTTAAAAATTGAAATTTTAAAATGCATATGCCCACAATTACACTATCCAGTATTCACACAACTAACAACTTTTGCAGAGTAGCAATTATTTACATTTTCCCTGACCCCAAAGAAAATTCCCTCACATTTCCCTGTCACACGAAATTCCCAGACTTTTCCCTGTAGGTGGACAAGCCTGTAACCACAGTAAAACTCTGTTAAGAAATTTTTCTAAGGGACTGAAAAATAATGCTTATTAACGAGAAAACTTCTTAAAAGGGTCAAATTACACCTGTGCATATAGACAACTTATTATGCAGGAAAACTTCTTCAGTGGAAACTTCTTAACAGGGTCTCACTGTGCTTCAAGTCCAACAGCCATGTTGTGGCGATTTGTTACAGCTACGCAGCGAGAAGCGAGCTGCAGCGACTGTCCTACAATAACGAGTGTGTTTTGGAGAGGAGCAGAGAGGTTTGTGCAGCTCTTACAAATAGGGTGGTGGGGGTGAAACAAGGCGGATATGGAGCAACATCAGTATGCAAGAGCCGGGGAAACGGGAAATACCTGAGAAAGCTTGCAGACCTGCAGCATGATCTCCCCACATGCGAAAACAAGGAGTGACCAGGCCAGGAATCAAACCCGGTTCATCTTGGTGGGAGGCGAGTGCTCTAGCCGCTGTGCCACTGCAGCCCCAGGGTGTATTTAGGAAATAATGTCGGTTCCCACAAGCGTCGGGAGCTTTCAGTAAAACTTGGGAAAAACACAAAAATTAAACATTTAAAGAAAAACTGTTGCAGCTCAATATAATGAAAGGACACAAAATATGGAGAGAAAAAAAAAATGGAGGGAATAACACATTTGTATTTTATCTGGGAAAATATGTGAGATGCTTATGGGAGACTATTATTTTTTCACAGAGTGTGCATCATCTCGTACGGAGACATATACCCAGCGAGATGCAAACCACAAATGGCCACTTCCAAGGTCAGCTGACAGCCTCTCTGGACACGTCAGATACAAGGAGATATGATTAAAGCACCCAAGTAATAATTAACCTATCGCCCCCGTCTAGTATTTCCTGTAAGGAGGGATAACCTCAAAGCAACGCAAGTGAGTTTCCCCTTAGCAAGCGCAAGATACTGGTTCGCCGTACAAGGAAAACTACTATCCAGCCTTTTGAAATACACCGGCGCGGCGTAGCTCTGATGCGCCGGCAAGGAAGAGAGGGGNAAGGAAAACTACTATCCAGCCTTTTGAAATACACCGGCGCGGCGTAGCTCTGATGCGCCGGCAAGGAAGAGAGGGGGATGACCTGAAGCTTCCATAGCAGACAACACGTGGCGAGAAGAATATAATGCAGCGCACCCCGCAAATGCTAANGGGGATGACCTGAAGCTTCCATAGCAGACAACACGTGGCGAGAAGAATATAATGCAGCGCACCCCGCAAATGCTAATTCATTGGGAGCTTTGCCGCAGCATTTCACAGCGCTGGGGCTCTCTGCCAGCACCTCCTCCCTGAGTAGTCACCACAGAAGGACTGCCAGTCACCACCAACTAGCAGCAATACCCAATAGTACTCCCAGCCAACCCCTCCTCCCTGAGGGATCTCGCGCTGAAGTACGACTACCCGACTGCTGCTAGCTGCAGCAAACTCCTCCTCCTACCTGAGGAGTTCCCCATCGGCAGAGATGATCTCAGCAGTTCGCTTCAGCACAAGCTGTGCTGAAGCCCCCTGTTCACCCTCCTCTTGTTGAGCCCTAACTACGTTATTACCGACGACCAGTAACCAGAGATTGGACGTCTTCCGGCACCAGCGCAGAACCTCTGCGGTTCTGAACATCCTCTACAGCCCCGAAGAGTCTACGCACCTCTTAAATTTACTTCACTTGCACAGTTAGTGACACTGAGTCCCTGCAGAACTAACAGTGCATCAGTTAAGATTTAGTTGTTTTTATTGCTGACTAGCTGATTGCTCTTATTTTGGTCGACAAGCCCCTTCGCCTATCCTTTAAATTCTGCTTCCGTAGGTTGCCTAGCATTTTGGCAAAGTGCAGGAGTTAGTACGGGTCACTGTGGTTATTCTCTAGAGAATAAGCTCGTATTTGAGTCTGTCTTAGTATCCATTCTAGGGTGAACTTGTACCTCTCTTTAATCCTGGTAAGCATCATCCCACAAGGGAGCAGCAGAGGACTGCCGCGGTATTGAATTGGATTTCTGACTAGTAGGACCAAGGACAGAGTGAAGTCTGCACGTCAATAAACAAACACATTCATATTGTAACGTTGCTGATTTTCAGGGGTTATACTTACCGTTAACCACAGATATGATAATTATATACGTTTAAAGAGTACTTGCTTATGTTGTTAATTCATTTAATATAATTTCATAATTCAGTTTTATTATAGGAGTTAAACAAAATACAGTATAATCTTTGGTTATTTTAATAGTTATTGACTTAGAGATCATATGGAAGTATATTTCATTTGTATCTAAATGATATTAAGTATTATAATTTTGTTTGTTGTCTTCGTTTATTCCCTAGAGGGTAGGAAGCATTCAATGTTTATTAGAGAAATGCACAAAAAAACCTATACTAATTGTCTCTCGTCTCGCCACAGCTGATTGGCAGAGAGATGTGGCATGGTCAGAGGACAGCCAATTAGAGGAGTGAGTGAAGAGAATTGGGCGCTCTTAACAGTGAGGTCTTCAGAGCCGGTGAGGGTGATTGAGATGAGTATGGAGCAGAGCTGGAATAAAAGGGCGGGGGAAACTGGAGATCCATGAGAAAACCCGCCGACCAACGGCATTGTCCAGCACGATTCCTGCATGCGAAAATCCGAGNGGAAACTGGAGATCCATGAGAAAACCCGCCGACCAACGGCATTGTCCAGCACGATTCCTGCATGCGAAAATCCGAGCGTGACCCGGCCGGGGACTGAACCCGGTTCGCCTTGGTGGGAGGCGAGCAGGCTAACCGCTAAGCCACCGCAGCCTCCCAATTAGAGGATATGTGACAGCATAAAGCAAGGCAAAAGTAAAATCAAACATATTTTTTTATAGCAGAACTAATACCACCACTTCCAATGATGGATGTGGGTACGTCAAAAANAAGTAAAATCAAACATATTTTTTTATAGCAGAACTAATACCACCACTTCCAATGATGGATGTGGGTACGTCAAAAAGGCATATTATGATAGAGATATAAGTTGTTGCAAGATGATTCGTAATGTTTAATTACTAATAATGGAGATGAAGGAAAATTGATTTTATTGTATTTAACAAGAGAACAAATAATTGTGTTAATTTGTTTGAAGAAGAATGAGCTAATAAAACAAAATATTGAGAAGTTGATAATTTCTTTCGGCGTAATAATTTAGTGAATCAACTGAAATGTTACAATAGGCCACCCATACTGTGGACAGGGTCCTTAGGTACTTGGTGCGCAGTATGGTAGAGCCAGACTACGCGAAGAAGCAGTTAGGCCATCCAACCGAGTCAGTTAACACAATCCATCCACTGCGTACAGACCCACCGGATGGAGTGACAAGCCTGACAAGAAGTGAACTAATCATCTCTGGGTAAAACTTATATAGGGAACTGTCGCCTGCCTCTTTAGTGCAGAGGTGAACATTAACACCTTCCCGTTCATGCCGTTTGCCCACAGAAAGAGTACAGAGTGGAGCGACCGAAGGACAGCTGCTGTCCGGCCACTAGGTAATCAACGCACACAAGTCTTAAGCTGGAGAGCCAGCTGAAGCTGCCAGATACCTGTTGAGGCTTCGCCTAGCAGACCACCCCGCTAACCTCTTTGATCCTCCCAGCAGAAGCGCACCTCGTCGTCTGCGTCCGGCCGGGCCTGCCTCCGGCACTGGAGATTGCCCCAGTACCTTCAACCAGCCCGTCGCAGCCTACCTCAGCGNCGTCCGGCCGGGCCTGCCTCCGGCACTGGAGATTGCCCCAGTACCTTCAACCAGCCCGTCGCAGCCTACCTCAGCGTCCTGACCTGGCTACATCCAGGAGACGTCTCTGCAGCCTACTGCGTCTGTGCAAGGACCAGCCAGAGTACCGCACGANCGTCCGGCCGGGCCTGCCTCCGGCACTGGAGATTGCCCCAGTACCTTCAACCAGCCCGTCGCAGCCTACCTCAGCATCCTTACCTGACCTGGCTACATCCAGGAGACGTCTCTGCAGCCTACTGCGTCTGTGCAAGGACCAGCCAGAGTACCGCACGACAGCCCCGGGTGAGGCTTGTGAAAGGTAAGCCAGCAGCTGCACTTACACCAGCCACCCAGAGGCCTCATCTCACACTGTCAGACTGCGTGGCCAGCAGACGACCTACTTGTCCGACCCTGTTCAAGGGAACCAGGCCAGGTGCCAGATATTACAAACTCTGCCTCGCTAGAGCCTGTTTCGAACCAGTGTCCCCAACCTGACTCCAATAAAAACCTTGCTCCAGAGTGACGTACACCACAGCCTCCTAGCAGTCCACACGTCAAATATATACCATAACGAGGGAATGACTTATTCGAGTTTTAATGTATCTTGGAATTCATTCTCGTATATTATCTTTATGCCACTAAAAATACTTAAGTGAGAAAAACATTGCAACAGTAATTAATATGTTAGCTAAGTATTTGTTTTTCAATATTTTTGGGAAAGGATGTTATTTATTCAGTGATTATTGTAGCATTTGTGTATATTTGATTGTTTTCACATTCCAAAATTTATCATTTCATTCGAGTTGTCTAACAATAGCAATGATCATGAGGTGGTGTAATTTATTTATCCTTTCCAAGTGAACTATGGAAATGCAGTTGACTATTGTAGTTGAATACAATGTAAAGAGAGTGGGAAGGCAGATGTGCTGAAGCGACGAAGTTCACACCGTCACAGTAGCATGTTCGGATGTAATTAGTCACGACTGCATCACACGATAGCCTGATTGGGCAGTTTCAGTGGCAAAATGTGACTTGCTGTGCGTAGCGATGTTGCACGCGGCAGTCTCCAGTTAACAGACCAGTACAAAATCTCACAGATCCAAGATGTGACGTGCAAGATGTGATCCAAACTAGGGGCCTGCAAGCACAGGTTTTTGAACTTGAGTTGAGTATGAGTCAATTCTTTGAGAAGACCAGGAGTTTGAGTAGAACCCAAGTCGAACTCAAGTTTTATAGAAGAGTTGTCGGAATTATTTTCGGCATTAAATCTGTTCTGCAATTTGCAAAACTATTGTCGGTATAAAATGTCGTAATGTTATTATTTTTAATTAATTTTTTTAGCATTAATGAAACAAACAAACTCAATTACATGTGCTGTAAGAAACTGATATATCTATATTATAATAAAAGAAAATAAACATGGTAAAAAAACATTTCAAACTCATATACATCAATCGTTTTTGATTTAATTACATTATAAAAAAAAAGTAGACAGAATGCACAAGTACTCACAGGGCGGTACTCGTACGTAGACACACACAAACAAAAGTCAGACGAACACATTTTGCATGCGGATCACGAAACGTTTCGCTGGCTAGACCAGCTTCATCACGTGGTGAGTTGTGACACACTGCAGTCTCGTGAGTGGTGATTGGCAAACCGTAAACCTAATGGCCAGGAAGCAAACTAGGGTAGGGGCGGGAAATTAAAAAATGTGGCGGAGGTGTTACCTTAAATTTAGGCCAGGTGTCTGTCTGGATTTGGTGATATATTGGCGGGCCAGTTCCCAGCGATGCAGTTCTGCACTACTATTAGAAGGAGACAGGGCCCTCACCACTCTGGTTGTGTAACAGGAGTTACACATAATAATTTACACAGAGGTGACAAAACTCATAGGATAGCAATATGCAAATATACAGATGGCAGTAGTATCGCGTACAAAATGTATAAATGGGTGATTCATGTGAAAAGGTTTCTGACGTGATTATGGCAGCACGACAGGAATTAACAGACTTTGAACGCGGAATGGTAGTTGGAGCTAGACGCATGGGACATTCCATTTCGGAAATGGTTAGGGAATTCAACATTCCGAGATCCACAGTGTCAAGAGTGTGCCGAGAATACCTAATTTCAGGCATAACCGTGGAAAATGCAGTGGCCGACCGCCTGCACTTAATGACCGAGACCAACAATGTGTGGGCAGAATGGTCAGTGTTAACAGACAAGCAACACCGCATGAAATAACCGCAGGAATCAATGTGGAACGTACGACGGACATGTCCGTTAGGACAGTACGGCGAACTTTGGGAAAGTTGAACATGGTTTAGCTGACTGCACCAAAACGGGGAAGGTATTAGTTCATTTACCAACCGTCAAGGGAGCGCTAGTAGTGACATGCATTTTTAGTTTTTTGTAGTGCATTACGTTATCTGCTTTTATTAATGAAAATATTTCAGTCACACATTATTTACAATTGCTACGTACACTTGCAGACTACGGTGTGCTAGCGACAACCCACTCTACCAGAACACCCAAGAAGGGACTGCAAGCCTGCTGGGGCACCAGCACTTGAGAAACGTAGGCTTTCCAGAAGGTCCACCCGGTACCCCACACATTTTCTCAGTTTTTTTATCCAATGAGCAGCGCCCTTCCCCACAAACATCTGGTTCCACCTACTCTCTCTATGGAATACCTTAGGCCTCATCTTTGGCCTGGAAGGCAGAAGGCATCCGAAAGGCTTATATTGAAACCGGTTGTCAAGAGGCAAGGCATGGGAAAGCTTGTGTGTGTGTAAAACTCAGGGAAGACGCTGCTCGAAAGAGAGACCAGCTCATCAGACATACACCTGACCGCATTCATCAAGTAGGACCAGGGTTTACTGCAGGGTACCTACCAGATTGCTTCCCTGCGCCGAGGGCCGTATATCCACTGCCACCGAACACTTCACGACCTGCACTAGTTGAACCTCGACCAACTGCTCCACCCACTATAGAGAGACAGCTACAGTTCCGTCCAGCACGACATGCCCCAACAACATCTGCACCAATCCACGCTACTACTCCGCCATCCAATAAACCTGCTCCACCCAAGGCTGTTTGACCCAGTAAGTCAGGCCCATTGACAACCCACGATCAGCTAAGTATCCCCGTAAATAGGGCTCATGCTTCCCAACCCTAAAGGGACGGGGGGAAGTCTCAGTGCCTACGTACAACTTTACCAAAATAGGTTAGGCATCAAAAATACCCCATTTAAGAACACTGATTCCTATAAGTTCACTCCCCCATCCTATCAAAGACAAATATATATAAAAAAAATTTTATGTTAAAAAAAGATTACTTATTTTTTTTTGCTTCTGTGAGAAAAAAACCTACTATTTCTCCTCATTGAAGAAATGGACGACGGTGACTGGGATTTTCTTGAGGCTGGTCTTGGCTTCATCCGGGAGCTCATCGTAGTCACGTGCCTCTCCAGGCCACCAGCACGGGCCCAGCTTCACCCACACCACCTCGCCCGACTGGTACGTGAAGGGCGTCTGCTCACACATGGCAGCTGCAACACAGCAAACACACAGTAGTGATCACAGCCACGACTCTTACACATTTTACATGTAAATTCAAGGACTTTTCAAGTACAGCAAAGTCCCGTCAATCCAAACTCATTGCGACGTAAGCCTTTTTAAATTTCCGGATTAACCGAAATCCTGCCTGTGGTGCAGTAGCATGCCGCAAATTTAAACTTTGCCATGACCCATAACAAGCTGAAGAGTGTGTATACATGGTCACTGGTAATGAAAGTTACAACAAATTGTGAGTAATCCTACTTGCCACTGCCAGAGTGACTGTTCATTCAATGCACACACTATTATTATAAACCAGTCGACAGTCAACTGCTGTCGTCGATTCAGTTACTTGCAAACACTTAAAATGGCTAGCGAAAGGAAATGTACTATGTGTACCCTTAAAGATAATCTAGAGATTTAAAATACTTAGACACGGCGAGAGCGCAAAAAATTGTGCGTGGATTTCAGAGTAGGGAAAGTCACTTTTAGTTACTGAAAAAAGAGCAGTCAAGCTTGAGCACTGTACTATCCTGTAATGCATTTCTACAACGAAAGAACAAAGAGAATACAAATCAGTTTTGTTTTAGGCTTATTTCTTTTCACTCTCTCTTATCTGGATTAACCACATTTTTGGATTAGTGATTAGCAAGATTTTGCTGTACTAAAATATAGTATTTCATGAGCTAAAGATAGCTGAATGAACCACTACCTAGTATGAATCATTGCTACCAATTTTAATTTTGAACTTGTAACAACACACACTTAAAACCATTAAATCAAAATATTTCCATCAATATAAAAAAATTTTTAAATACAGAAAAACTCTGAAAAGGATTCAAAACCTTTACCACTACCGCTTCATCATACCCGGCGCAGAACTTCTCGGCTGCTCGGTGCCAGCCAATCCACAAGAAGTACCAGTTGCCACGTTTATCAAGCATCCATCCCATCATAATACATGTGTTGTAAATTATGAATTTTAGTAATATAAAATATAATTATATCCACAAAAAGGAACATTTGAATACGGTAGACAGAAAATATATTTGCGAATTTATATCCATTAAGAAATGCCTGAGCCAAAGAACTGGAAAATTTTTACTTGTGTAGTAAAAATGTTACGACACTTAAATTTACAGATTAACAATGTCTAATACTGTAAATGTAAACATTATAATTTACTTACAACTGAGTGTNAAATGTTACGACACTTAAATTTACAGATTAACAATGTCTAATACTGTAAATGTAAACATTATAATTTACTTACAACTGAGTTTGTGGCGCATCTCGTGCTGGCAACACAAGCTCCTCTCCCCCGTCTGCGTAGATGGAATGTCGTTCCTTACCATTACAAACTTACGACAGTCATACGATTTATTATTACAAAAGCATACACTTTCCTCAACTTCTGCTATGTAACTTGTTGAAACCACAGTACCTATTCTTTTTTAAGTAAAGTTGCGGTGAATTGTTTGTCCGGTTAACGTGTTATCTTAAAATTCTAATACCTTTATCAGGAGCCAGTCTTTGTTCAAGCCATCANTACTACTCCGCCATCCAATAAACCTGCTCCACCCAAGGCTGTTTGACCCAGTAAGTCAGGCCCATTGACAACCCACGATCAGCTAAGTATCCCCGTAAATAGGGCTCATGCTTCCCAACCCTAAAGGGACGGGGGGAAGTCTCAGTGCCTGCGTACAACTTTACCAAAATAGGTTAGGCGTCAAAAATACCCCATTTAAGAACACTGATTCCTATAAGTTCACTCCCCCATCCTATCAAAGACAAATATATATTTAAAAAAATTTAATGTTAAAAAAAGATTACTTATTTTTTTTTGCTTCTGTGAGAAAAAAACCTACTATTTCTCCTCATTGAAGAAATGGACAACGGTGACTGGGATTTTCTTGAGGCTGGTCTTGGCTTCATCCGGGAGCTCATCGTAGTCACGTGCCTCTCCAGGCCACCAGCACGGGCCCAGCTTCACCCACACCACCTCGCCAGACTGGTACGTGAAGGGCGTCTGCTCACACATGGCAGCTGCAACACAGCAAACACACAGTAGTGATCACAGCCACGNGACTGGTACGTGAAGGGCGTCTGCTCACACATGGCAGCTGCAACACAGCAAACACACAGTAGTGATCACAGCCACGACTCTTACACATTTTACATGTAAATTCAAGGACTTTTCAAGTACAGCAAAGTCCCGTCAATCCAAACTCATTGCGACGTAAGCCTTTTTAAATTTCCGGATTAACCGAAATCCTGCCTGTGGTGCAGTAGCATANAATCCAAACTCATTGCGACGTAAGCCTTTTTAAATTTCCGGATTAACCGAAATCCTGCCTGTGGTGCAGTAGCATATCACAAATTTAAACTTTGCCATGACCCATAACAAGCTGAAGAGTGTGTGTACATGATCGCTTGTCANCCATGACCCATAACAAGCTGAAGAGTGTGTGTACATGATCGCTTGTCATGAAAGTTACAACAAATTGTGAGTAATCCTACTTGCCACTGCCAGAGTGACTGTTCATTCAATGCACACAATATTATTATAAACCAGTCGACAGTCAACTGCTGTCGTCGATTCAGTTACTTGCAAACACTTAAAATGGCTAGCGAAAGGAAATGTACTATGTGTACCCTTAAAGATAATCTAGAGATTTAAAATACTCAGACACGGCGAGAGCGCAAAAAATTGTGCGTGGATTTCGGAGTAGGGAAAGTCACTTTTAGTTACTGAAAAAAGAGCAGTCAAGCTTGAGCACTGTACTATCCTGTAATGCATTTCTACAACGAAAGAACAAAGAGAATACAAATCAGTTTTGTTTTAGGCTTATTTCTTTTCACTCTCTCTTATCTGGATTAACCACATTTTTGGATTAGTGATTAGCAAGATTTTGCTGTACTAAAATATAGTATTTCATGAGCTAAAGATAGCTGAATGAACCACTACCTAGTATGAATCATTGCTACCAATTTTAATTTTGAACTTGTAACAACACACACTTAAAACAATTAAATCAAAATATTTCCATCAATATAAAAAAATTTTTTAATACAGAAAAACTCTGAAAAGGATTCAAAACCTTTACCACTACCGCTTCATCATACCCGGCGCAGAACTTCTTGGCTGCTCGGTGCCAGCCAATCCACAAGAAGTACCAGTTGCCACGTTTATCAAGCATCCATCCCATCATAATACATGCGTTGTAAAATACGAATTTTAGTAATATAAAATATAATTATATCCACAAAAAGGAACATTTGAATACGGTAGACAGAAAATATATTTGCGAATTTATATCCATTAAGAAATGCCTGAGCCAAAGAACTGGAAAATTTTTACTTGTGTAGTAAAAATGTTACGACACTTAAATTTACAGATTAACAATGTCTAATAATGTAAATGTAAACATTATAATTTACTTACAACTGAGTGTAGAATAGAAAAAATAACTCATATTTGTGGTGCATCTCGTGCTGGCAACACAAGCTCATCTCCCCCGTCTACGTAGATGGAATGTCGTTCCTTACCATTACAAACTTACGACAGTCATATGATTTATTATTACAAAAGCATACACTTTCCTCAACTTCTGCTATGTAACTTTGTAAAGTTCCGTCTTTACTGTTACAAGCGTATATTTAATAAAATAGCAGCCTCAAAGGTTAGGCGCCATCTTGTAACGTTTCGCCGTTTACACTGTCGACTGTTTACTTGCCACGGCTTGCTCAGGGTAGAAACACGAGACTCATAGAATTGAACATTATTAATTAAGAATGAAGAAGTTCCAAATTAGTTTGTTATGTACTTTGTTTATTTAACTATTTATTTAACACTCAGCACCACAGTTCACAGAAGAAGTCCAAATTGCAGAGTA
>NQII01002757.1:304901-319350 GCA_002778355.1 Clitarchus hookeri
ACTGCGCCGAAGGAACTAAAACTGTTGATGTCGCCTGATCCACAGAAACTAACTAATCTACTTTATGCTGACGCTTTCAAAACTACCAAGTTCGAAACGAAAACTGTAACCAGGACTCTTGATAAAAACGTAACCCGCAGACATCCGCCCCTTAACCTACAAATGCACACGTCTGTCTGATAAACACGGGAAACGAGCCACCACGGCTTTAAACTTGAAACACGATAAAAATATTACGAAGCTGTCCCAAAGCTTCACAAACACGAAGAATTTTACACTCGAGTCCCGAAAAATTATGAATATTGCGTCATTACAACTTGTTGAAACCACAGTACCTATTCTTTTTTAAGTAAAGTTGCGGTAAATTGTTTGTCCGGTTAACGTGTTATCTTAAAATTCTAATACCTTTATCAGGAGCCAGTCTTTGTTCAAGCCATCANAATTGTTTGTCCGGTTAACGTGTTATCTTAAAATTCTAATACCTTTATCAGGAGCCAGTCTTTGTTCAAGCCATCAGCATCTCATACTCTTTTGCTGACAATATATTTTTTTCTACGTTGCATATCCGTCGCACTATACACTCACCGGCATCGCTCACTCTCGCTGTCCAACTATTAATTTGTTTGAATGTTTTTTTATAATTTGTGCCACAAATTATCTTGTGTCGACTAAGCACGAATAAGACTTCCTTATCGTCTGATTCCAAAGCAAGGTGGGCACATTTAGATAAACGTACAAAATATGGTTTCCTCTCAGGTGAAGAACTAATGCTATCCTCTATTCTGAAAAATAGCGATAAGTTTATGCCAGCTATCATACATACTCTTTAATATAACATAAAACACGAACGGATAAAGATAAATACTTAGGGTTTCCACGCACTCACCAAAATTAATGTATTGCAAAAGATGTCAGAATTTTAATGAAATCTTGCAAGATTTTTTGAGCGCATCTGAGAAACATTCTGCTGAACTTGTGGCCGCTGTAACATGGCGAACTAGGCAACAGCGCACAGTTGTGATAGGCTACTGGCACCAGCCAGTGGGAGGGGCAGCACTGATCAACTCACCTTGAGCAGACAAGAAGTTCTCTGATAGGTGTGGTTAATGAATTCAATCTCTCAACATTATCTCAGGATTTGCAGTTTGATTACAAGGGTTCGGTCTGATCTAGNGTGTGGTTAATGAATTCAATCTCTCAACATTATCTCAGGATTTGCAGTTTGATTACAAGGGTTCGGTCTGATCTAGCAGCTCGCATATCATTCTGGCTCCAAGCATCTCATATTGGTTTAGCGGCTATTCAAGGCATCTAGGCAGTATTGGTTTGCCCAACACCTTACATGTCACAGAGAAGATTTTACTGGCTCATAAGATGCTCTGCACCCTTTGGCAACCACACACACTGCGTACATTGTACAGTTCAGCTAAGAGAAACCTGAAGAGAGACGCATGNTGTGGTTAATGAATTCAATCTCTCAACATTATCTCAGGATTTGCAGTTTGATTACAAGGGTTCGGTCTGATCTAGAAGCTCGCATACTATTCTGGCTCCAAGTATTTCGTATTGGTTCAGTGGCTACTCAAAGCATCTAGGCAGTATTGGTTTGCCCGACACGTTACATGTCACAAAGAAGATTTTACTGGCTCATAAGATGATCTGCACCCTTTGGCAACCACACACACTGCGTACATTGTACAGTTCAGCTAAGAGAAACCTGAAGAGAGACGCATGTTACATATTGTACTGCACTATGAAAATTCAAGGACTTTCGAGGACTGTACGAACTCTGCACTACACACTGCGAAAGTCAGAAGCACATCAACACTACTGCATGTTCTACTGAACAAGTTACTGTGTTGCACAAAACAATGTTCAACACCAGTCTAACGAGGTAGAGTGATCTTCATCTTTTACGTATGTTCCCACCTTTGACTCACAAACTGACAATAGTTGCAGACAGTACTGTCAAAATCATTTGATCAGAGACGTGACTTTTGTTTTCACTTAGTTTCCCTACATATCTGTCAATTTTTTTAAAACTAGGTTAAATTTTATTAAACAAGCATGTAGAACTTAGGGAACCATTTGACTGGAATTAACAAATATAATGTGTAATTTTACTGCTAAAGCAATGCAAAAATGGCCCAATTAAAATTTTAATGCAATTTTTGCATACAGAAGGTGGGGATGGGTCAAAATCAGTACAAATTCAAAAAATGACCCCTCCGAAGTAACAACCGTTTCCCTTCGAAACATTAAAGATTGTAGTTTTAACAGTTGACTAAGTTTGTTTATGAGCCCTCAGTGTCAAACATATTCCAATGTTTAGAGTTTGCTCTTATAAACACCATTGGAGGGAGTGAATAATAGTTACGAAATAAAGATAATGCTTAATACTTTCCCTGGGACAAGTATACATCACAATATAGGCCAAAAACCAACTTTTATACANGCACCCTTTGGCAACCACACACACTGCGTACATTGTACAGTTCAGCTAAGAGAAACCTGAAGAGAGACGCATGTTATATATTGTACTGCAATATGAAAATTCAAGGACTTTCGAGGACTGTACGAACTCTGCACTACACACTACGAAAGTCAGAAACACATCAACACTACTGCGTGTTATACTGAGCAAGTTACTGTGTTGTACAAAACAATGTTCGACAACAGTCTAACGAGGTAGAGTGATCTTCATCTTTTAGCTTAATACTTTCGTTGGGACAAGTATACATCACAATATAGGCCAAAAACCAACTTTTATAAACAAATAAATAAAATTTCTCCATTTACTGCCAGCTTAAAAGTAACCTCTTTGGAACGTAGGTGCACATTGCAACGGAAGTTTCCCCTACACCAAACTCTCATATACGGAATCTCATTCTGTTCCGAACGTGAGTAGAATAAAACTTAACATAAGCCGTGTGGTTTTGACAATTCACGTGGCAAAACAGCCATTTAATATTCGGACACGTGGTTTACCGTACAACTGGCATGTGCATTCTATGCACTGAACCTCCCCTACCATTCACATACATACAGGCCGTTCATAGTACAGTGAGCACTTTTCAACGCCCTGCTTACAAACTACTACTGTCCTTGTCCTGTATCCTCCCGCCTGCAACGTGAAACACTAGCATTGTCGTGGGCCTGTTCACTTCATTCACATGGCCGTCCAGTGAAAACATGACATTTTTAGAAACTCAAATGTGTTACGAAAAAGTCAGTTCGCACTCGTAAAGCTGGACCACAAAACAGTCCCGACACAGACAAAAATTTCTTATCAGCTAATCAGAAGAAATATCACCCCGACAAAATCACAGCTCCAACATCCCGAGGAAAATAGATTCTATTTCTGCCTTCGCCAGGCGTCAGACTTGCTGACAGCACAAAAAATAAAACACAACCTTACAAAACAAAATTTTGTGCAGATTTCACCACTGTAGTAAATTTTACTCTAAAAATATTTGTGTGTACATCCTGGTTATCTTGTAAAAGAAAGCTGTTGACAAAAATATACATATTGGTGGAAAAATAACTTTCTGCCAAAATCCAAAAATATTTTTTTTTTACAAATTGTCAAACAAAATAGTGTACAAAGTTTTGTGATTTCTTTGCATTCCAAAGAGAATGTGTAGCAAGTTACTGAACATTCCAGAATTTTCTGAAACCCACACGACACTTGTTGGATGGAAATGCCAGGGTATTGCAAACGCTGAACTAATTTTGGTGGTGGAAATGGTCTGACAGAGATGTTGTGTCAGACTGTCGGGACAAGCTCGTCGAGGAATTGTAAGTCCAGCATAACATGTACAAAGCAAAAGGGCAATTGGATTTGCCAACGTTACACCAGCAATATGCCAATAAATATAATTTTTTTTTACTTAACTCGTCAACTTAAGCGGGAGCCGGCATGTTAGTTTGTACAGTAGAATAAATGCAGTTAACGGACGACTTCTTTCAAAAGTTGATTGCAAAAGTGCTCACTTTGCCACAGCCATGCCCATGTTGCACATTAAGGATTTTTATAGTCGGCACTGTACGTAACAAGGAAGCAGTGGGCGGTGTCCTGTTTGCCTTCCTTGTCAGAAATATGATTTTCAATTTTCTGCAGCGCTTGTTTACGATTGGTTAATGCTGACAACGAACATGCAGCATGTTGTTCAGTAACTGAAAGAAGCATGCTCAACACAGAGAGAGAGCACAACAAGAAATAAAGTGACCGCAACAATTGAGCTCGTCAATTAATTTGGGACTGAACAGGCAAATGTNGACTGAACAGGCGAATGTTTTCACTACCCTTCATATACGGTACATATAAAGTTTTAATTACACTACCAACGTAATACTATGTCATATTAAAATAAATTATTTTTACATGTCTTAACAATTGGAAAATCGCTCCGTGTGTACGTTTCAATGTTAATTTAATTTCAAAATTACTACTTATAATGAACATAAATATTTACTATATTCTGCACAGATTTACAAGTGTGCATGTTTATGTTCATATCTCTATGGTAGTATTTAATTTGGAATTATTATTTTAATGAAAAAGCTACATGTCAATCTATGGAAACCTTTTTGTTCTTGCTATGAATTTTACTGCTTAAAAAAAAGTTCAAAAATAAAAATTATTTAGTTGCTTTAGGAAGATGATTATAACTAAAAATAATGAATATCTGTGTGTAATGGACTGCAACCATCAAGCTCAGAGGTCCTGTAAATGCTCACTGACGTCAGTTTTACACTGGCTGGAGCATTATCAATTATTAATTAGTGAAAGTACTGTATTTTATATTACGCAAGAGTAGTGCAACACTACATACAGACTTCTCTTTCAGATTGCATCACTGCAAATTGTAAGTGAGAAGAATCATAATAATATATTCTGTCCTGGCATAAATAATATTCAGACATAAATCTTTTATTACTATTATATTATTGGTGGCATGATTATATTTCTCAACATAAATTAATGATTAATTATGATTTATATGTGTTTCCTTGTGTTCAGTTTTACAGACACTATCTTTCAACCTAATTATTCTGATCCCACCGAATTTAGAAAAATTCTCAGTTTAACATTTATTTAGTTAGCATACTCATATCACATGCTGATGCTAGTTTCTCTGTGACAATATTAAATACTACATATCACAATGTTTTAGGTACTAACTGTGGAAAGGCCAAATTACCTGTTGAAATCTGAGACTCAAGTAGGCGTCTGCTTCGATACCTCTACTGTCTTAAGCGCCGAGTGTTAGCTCTCCGACACCAGCATCCATAGAGAGCAGATCTCTGGATATGCGATGCGAGGCCTGCCCAATCAGAAAACAAGTGATTTCAGTGAACTCAATTTCACTGATTCAGATACTTGTCTCTAAATCATTCAAATTAAACGATTTTCAGTGTTCTGTAATGTACATTGGCTGCCGAAGAAATTAGCATACCTCTAAAATTAATCTAAGCTAAAAATACACATGGAAAACAACTTTAATTCATTAAGATTTTAATACTTTTTAACCTATTTTTACTGTTAAATACAGTGAATCCTTGATTCAACAGACACAGATAAGTTATTAGATTCAGCCATCAGCTTGTTACAGGAAAAATATTAAAAACTGCTGTTGCTTGCTCTCTGCTTTTGTTTCATACAATGCAGATGGCTGCCTATAGACATGCTGAAAGTCACATATAGTGCAGGACGGAAATACAAGCAGAGCCATAAACAAGTCTTCTTAGTTCCGACTGGACTTTTAAATTCTCTACTTTCATAAAATCCACTTTGGCTTATATTTTGGCACATTTTGCATAAAGTATGTGTAACTATCTCTAATGCAAAAATCTCACTTTTACTGAAACACTAAATTATACACAACAAGGGACCTATCACACTACCCTAAGGAAAACCTGATGTAACTCCACCTACCTCCGACAAAGGACTCGCCCACTTTCACCCTCTGGAAGTCCCCTATCCAATTCCACAACCCACTTGTCATCCAGTCGCTCATCCATTTTTTGAATCAAAACTCCGGTGGGGCAACTCACCAGACGCCTTTTCAAAGTCTATGAAGCAGGCATCCACCCCCTCCCCCTCATCCACACCCTACAGCCAGTTATTTTCATTCGTAACTTCCACCACATACTGCACTACAAGCCTATCCATCAACTTCCCTGTTCTCAATACGAGTGTCGCAGATTCTTTCCTTCCTACCCCTTGCTTGTAAACGGGAACCACCAATGCCTCTTGGCCCAGTGACAACTTGCCTTCTTCTAAGCAACACTTCAAGACATCTACACAGCTCTCTCTAAACCAAACTATAGGGTTCCATTCCACAGACCATCTGGACCCACTATCTTTCTACTTCTCAATACTCCTATAATCTTAGCTTATCTCCTTCTTCCTTGTCCTGAGCTTCCTGTACATCGTACTTTCCCCCTCACCTTCCCATGGCCTAACATCTGGCTCCTCAAACACTGACGAGTACTGGGTTCGCTGCAGCTAGGCTTATTCCTCACCAGTTGTTGCACTCAAGCCCTCCTTACTATTGAGCACTAGGACACCTCCCTACCGTACTTTAACCTTTCTTCATTCCTTTTCTTTTCCTTCCTCTATCATGTCGCCTAGGTATTCATTCTTTGCCTGCTTAATCAACCTTCCTCGTTCCCTCTCCATCTGTCTCATAAAACCACCTAGTACTATCTGATCCTGCATTCTTCCACCATGTGTGTATTCGTTCGCACTTTCACTTAATCCTTTTTATCTCCCATCCGTAGTACAGAGGATACCCCTCCATTTTCTTTCGAACATATTTCTCCAACTTTCTCTTTACTATTCCTTTTGATTCATTCCACAAGCGGTCTACACTTGTTGCCTTGGCCCACTGCTCAGAAAATGTTCTGCCCCCTATGTTTTTCCTCCTATAATGTCATATTACTCTAACCATAGGACTCTCTATTCTCAGCCTTCCAATCTTGATTTCCACCACTGGAATATCATAATCACCGATACCATCTAAGACTACTGAACAAATTAAGGTATTCTCTGGCCTAACTAACACCACCTCTAGTACACCTTCCCCAGTACCCCTTGAGGGTGTTTGTGCTGCCTGAATCAACCCCCTGTTCACTAATTGTGATGCCATCCTCTGCATCATGATACCCATCCCCTCAGCTCCCTCTAAATCGTGGCAGTTACAGGTCTGCGACTCTCGTGTTGAGAACAGGAAAGTTGATGGATAGGCTTGTTTGTAGTGCAGTATGTGGTAGAAGTTACGCATGAAAAGAACTGGCTGCAGGGTTAGGTGCAGGACGTAGATGAGGGGAAGCAGGTGGATGGCTGCTTGATAGACTTTGAAAAGGCCTATGATAAGGTGCCCCACAGGATTTTGATGTAAAAAAAGTGGATGAGCCACTGAATGATAAGTGGGTAGGGGACTTCCAGAGGGTGAAAGTGGGGGAGTCCTTGTTGGGGGAAGGCGGAGTTCTATCAGGTGTTCTGCAAGGTGGCGTGCTGGGCCCCTTGTTGTTCACCATCACAGTTATGACCTGAGGATAATGGTGGGTGGCAAAGTGATGTTTGCAGACAATTGTGTGCTTTATGCAAATAAGTTGCAGGAGGATATAGAACAAATAAGGAGGTGGACAGAAGGGAAGAAAATTAATTTATGTTTGAAAAACTAAGATTGCGAGGTTGACTAGGAAGAGGCGAAGGTACAAAGGAACTTATAAATATCAAGGGCCGGAGATTTGGAAGCTTCAGAGTACAAGTACCAGGGAGTGATCTTGGATGTGGAAAGTAAGTACAGACAGTGGTATCAAAGGGAAGAAGGGCTTTTGGGAACGCTGGGAAGAGGAGGTATGGGAGCTACAGAAGATGCAAGGAAGGGCAGCAAGGCGGGTTACGGGTAATGGGAAAGGCAGAAGCAAGAATGTGAGGATAAAAGGAATCTTAGGCCATCCTTAATTATGGAGTTGGGGTGGTGTTCTCTACGGCACAGGCAAAGAGTGGAGAGGCCGGTCAAGACATACAGGTTGATGAATGGAGTGGAAAGATGGAGGAAGTTAAATGGAGATTTAGTCAAGGGGCTGTACAAAGTTTCAGAGGTTATGGAGGCGGACGGAAAGGGGAAGATATTCCATGTTGGTGAGATCTGTGGGAGGAGTTGGTGATGGTGAAGGAGGTTGGACAATATAGGAGGGACTGGAGAGTGAAGAGAGATGAAGAAAGGAAACACTCGCCACCAAGCAATAACTCAAATGCAGGTTGAAATTATTATTATTATTGTTGTTACAATTTCTCCAGTCAGATTCTTTAAGGGAGGTCTTAATTAAATATAAAAAATATTATAACATCCTTATTTACCATAACTACAAAGAAAATATTCGTGACTCAATATCTTACAATAAATTACTATCACATGCTATTTATAATTGATCAATACAATTTACAATCACCAGAAATTAATGTAATCAAATACCTAAAATTGGCCCCAAAAAACCTATTGAATTATTTTATAAATTATTTGTCCATTATTGACAGTTCCAATATTTCCAATAAAGTACGTATTGCGTGTTCATACAGTCGCACCTTAGTTCAGTCCAGATTCCACCAGACTGAGATGTTCTAGAGATCTCCGAACGTCCCTGTGCACAGTTGACCCCCTACTTGTCAGATATCACAAACTCTTGTCTGTTCACACCATAAACACCTCCTCTGTCATTGTCCCCTTCGCCTATGTTCCTCGTTGCACCAGATTTAGCCTCACCACACTTCAGCTAGATGGCTACCACAATGACCGCCAACCCTCCAGCTGCCGTGGTATTTATAGCATTTAACACACTTTAGCGACCCAATATAAATATATTGGACATAAATTTTACGTGTTTTACCGGGTAAACACCCCAATCTTCATAACCCTCCTCAATATCACATTTCATGGTAGATACTGCAAACTACGTGAAGCCCTGATAAAATGTGTATTAAGTGTGATTAGTAATGACCATATGTAGCATTTGCAGGTATTGTTTTCCAGATTTTCGGAAAGGCAGCTATTCTTTATAACTACCCAATCTTCACTATGTTTTATTCTACATTTCATTTATATCATCATCCGCTATATGAGAAAGAGAACCTAATGTTGTTAATACTTTGAAAAGTGCATAATTAAAATTGAAAACTCAAGAGATTTTGAATATCAATTATTCTGTGGAGTAATAGAACGATTACGGGTCATCATCTAAAAATCATCTGGGCTTAAATGTATTGATAAATAAATTTCAAAAGTTTAACTAAATTTTATGCATGGCAAAAAAAAAACTTTAATTAATGCAAAATGACAAGAAAGAGGTAGGTAGGGCGATGGCTTCACTCGTTCCCAGGAAGGCTTAGTTGGCAACGGCGCCGGTGTTGGCTACCTGCTTGACGCCAGCTAATTAATGAACTTTTGGGAGCCTCTTCATGACATACTAACTTTTGAAACAGTTGGATGGCTAAAATATTTAAAATGATGCAGCATTTCAGCACTTCACAACTATTATCTCCGAGTCCTGACTTACGGTGACCGTTCACTGCGTTGACGCATCCAAGAGTTATCACCAAAAGCAGGGATTATCAGGGTAGTTCAAAACTCTAAGTATAATGATTACATTAAATAGTATACAATAGTAAAAACTGTGTTAACGCACCTTTAAATGTTGTTTAAATTTCTTTTCGCAATAAACTAACTAAAGCTTTGAGAAAGTGTATTACATTCTTCTAAGTGAACAACATTAAATTAAGTCAAAACAATAAAATAAATGTTAATTATTAATGTAAAATTAAAAAATTACTAAAATAAATTTTTTTTAAATAACTAAGTTATGGGAGAAGTGGATGCTGACCTAACTTGCATACCATACCTATGCCAGGGCACTACAAAATTCCTAAAATGTTATAATGAATTATAAAACACTTACATACAAAACCTTAAAATAAAAAGAAAATATAATTGCTACAACAGAACTGTCATTCTTAATTACTTCACCCTTTTATTTACAACATTTTAACAAATCTTTATACACCACATAAAAGAAATCAAAGTGCTTATGAGATAAAAGGAACAATAAATATTCAAATCCGACAGATGCACGCGACCTTCTGCACGCGCTTTGCTCGCGCTGCCGGAAGCACAATCTGCGTTTCAATAACATCAGGGTAAAAGGGGAGGTATAATCCATTCACGGTATCTTCGATACTTTTGAAAAGAACCTTTGAAAAATCACCCTAGGAGTTACATGTTCAATTGGTTATAAAACAATTATATATGGAAAAAGGTTTTGTCTTGCTTTTAGCACTGAAGCACTATATAAATTGGTTGTTTTAAGTTTTTTTTTTCAATAAATTATAATAATTTGTTAAAAGTCCGTACGAATTAACAACGAATTTTGAAGGGACATGTTGGTTATAGCTGAAAAGAAATAGTTCGTGGGTTAAATATTAATATGTATCAATTTAATGCCGTAATTGTAAAGTTAATATTGCTAAACTATATATTTACATTTTTACGTAGCACTCATGGGTAAAGATTTCACCGTTATTAATTGAAATTAAATAAATTTCAGTTGTTGTCCAGCGGACTCGTACACTCCATCTTGTTCGTTTGGGCACGTTTTTTTCAGAAGTATAACCACGCCATATTGGAGACGCTGAATTGTGGTTATAAAACTAACGTAACACATTCTTTCTACTTACAAGATAATTCTAGGTTAAGATGTAATTTTAGTATTAGCGTTGTTATTTCTGCAGTTTATCAAATAAACGTGCAAAATATAGAAAGGCATTTGAATATTTCCGTTACGTTATTCCCTTCGCAAAGAATGCAAAGGAATCGAATTTTGGTCGCCGCCAACTGATAATCGATTATTTTCGAAAGCTTTTTGTGGAGACCAAGAGATGGCAGCACATTAGCGTTGGTTCTTCAGTGCCAAATGTTAGCCGTGACTCGTCTTTCCGCCGCATAGTGTTGTTTTTATGTTGCAGTGAAGAAGCGCGACAGTTCTTGATGGAACAGAGATGTACCTACACCGCAGGTTTCAAAATGAAAGTGATTTTGTTCGCTGAAGAGTTTGGAAATCGAGCCGCGGGCCGTGAATTCGTAGTAAATGAAACGTTAGTGCGGGGCTGGAGGAATTTTTCTCACTTATAAGTCGCACCCCAAGTTTTCAATAAATTTTTTTTTAAATAAAATGTGCCACTTATATGCGATAAAATACGGTACCATTTATCACAGTGAAATCTTTAACCTGAGTGCTACTTCCAAAAGTTTATTATGTAAAATTTAACTTTTTCCTTACAGCAAATATGTAAATAAATCTTAATACAATAAGTAAACTTTAATTAAATTATATAATTAACAGTTCCGATATATACTTCAATCTACCTTTTTGTATGTATTACAACATTTCGCTAAATTGATTAGCATTTTTTAGACATTTAGAGAATTTTATTAAAGTATATGACAGTTGAGATTACATGGCATTGTTTCTCTTCAAAAATAAATTTTGGTAGTTCCCACATGGACACTGTTTGTTTACAAAACGTTTGACAGGTGTCACATGGCAATGTTTTGTTTACATACTGCGGAAGGATACATAATCGGCTCCCTGAAAGTAGATATTTAGCAGGGTTTCAGAAAATCTTGAAGTTACCGTGAATACATTATAAGAATAGTTTTGTTGTTTAATTTGAATGTAATTGTGGTAGGTAAGTATATGTGTGTGTTTATATGATTGAATTGAGTAATTGTGGGAAAGAGAAGCCTTACACTTATGGAAATCAACAAACTCCTCTGTCATTGCTAAGCAACCCAAAATGACACAGACAGAGGATACTACCGACAATTTACCATAGCGTGGTACAACATTATACCCTTTTCATCCAACAATAAATTAACAAAGACATTCATTCTCTCCAACAGGTAAGTGGAATAAATTTACCCTTTCCTCCGGGTGCAGAAGTGTGCCGCGACAGAACATGCAGGGAGACAACACAAATAGTACTCTTCCAATAGGATTTAGAATTCCAATTCTACACTAATCACACAGATATACCCTTGATTGAAATGAAAGTTTTATTACTGTGATAAGAGGAATTGCAACACATATTAGCATCAGACACGTATGAACACTTGAAATTACCAGAAAATTATTCAATTCAAAATTGTATATCTTATGGAAAGAGAATGTGATTCAAATAATAAAATTTCTTAGAAGTGTGTGTGTGTGTGTTTGCATGTGTATCTCTCTCTCTCTCTCTCACACACACACACAGTCAATATATTTCAAGGACAGCATTACGTGAATTTTAATTCATTTCAGTTGACTACAATAAATTCTTAACGAGGAAGTTCAGTGAAACAAAAATTAATATTAACTTTGAATAACTTCATGAAACAAATTCTTGCCCCCAAAGTTTGATATGAATGCCAAATAGCTCGAGTTTAGAGCAAAATGCAATTCTCGGGACCTCTGGTTCCGATTATTCAGTACGTTCTCACTCTCCAGGCGACTCTGCAGCAACGGAGTCTCGAGCGTCACCTCGGAACCGTCCTGCATGACCTCACCGCTGTCAAGTCTAGAGAGAGAGTCCCTGGGCTTACATAAGTGTAACCCCAGCCTGCGTAATAAAACCAAGGAATAAGGAAAGCTTGTCTATACAGAAATCAACATATGTGACCTCTTAGGAATTAGGCTTATCAGTATACAATGTTATGAGTTGACAAGGAGAAATAACACAAATTAAGAAACAGTATTTATATAAATCTGTGACAGATAATTAAAAGAAATTATGATACATGTTCTATCATTCTGAATGTAAACAAATAAGAAAAATATTAAACTTACAGATGTAAACATTGAAATAAAATCATAATATTTACCAATAGAAGTATCAACATGAAATGTAAACAAATGGCAATTCTTATCCCCCTAGAGCGTTAATGTGTAAATAAGAACAGAGCAGATCAATAAGAAATTTAATTTTCGCCGGCACACAGATTTTTGCAACCGTAAGTTGTTTGTTGACTACAGCAGTTTTCATGATGTTTCACATTCTCATTGGCCGGCACTGGAAACTTGGTGCACGATACTCAAGGCGGGAATACAATTGACTTAGCCCACGACATAGCACAGGTAGTAGGATACATGTGTTAGCACGATGTTCGTGTGAATCATGCACAACACATGCACGGGAAAATAGCACAGGGGAAGCGCACAGAAAGTTGGTTTATATACTAAATTCCTGTACATGTAGGCCATGTGCGCCCTAGCATAACGAGGGTACCATTGGGTTCATGTGAAGATGGAAATGGTTGAAAAAGTACTGAATTTGACTATTGTTCTGAGAATTTGACACCATACAAAAAGTAATTTGTTTTCAGTGAGATTGTTATTGTACAAGCGGTGTAGGCTAAGATGAAGTGAATAGCGTACAATATTATATTTCAAAAATTCTGACACAAGCAGCATAGCAAACTGAGCTGTCAATAGCATTTCTTTAGTCCAGTATTACCAACACACTCACCATTTACCAGGCATCTTCGCTCATTTTCAGGACTGTTTTGTGTAAACTTCCATCATGCTATTTTGATTGTAGCTTTCATATTTATACTGTGCTTGTGTTGTGCGCGTTTGCTGAAACAATTGTAGCCCAGCCTTCAGATACGAGCATCTTTACACCAAGTCAAGAAAATTACACCACACACTTGTGGACGTTGCAAGTTCAAACACATTTCCTTATGCTGTGCTTGCTAATGTGCACCATGTTGATTGTGGGCGAAGCCTAATTTGTATGACAAATTCTGAACACATTGTATGAGAAATAATGGATCTAATAAATAAACACTTTCTTACATCTCATACCCTATGTATTTATAACTTTTTACGCTATGACTATATACCAAATTCAATATAAAAATAATAATAATTTGCAACTTGCAGTTGGGCTATCGCCCCTACTGCAAGCAATTCCTTCCCTCATCCCATTTTACTTTCCAGTCCCTTCCTAAATCTCCCAACCCCCTTCACTATAACAACTCCTCCCACAACACAATCCACCCCCTTACAGTTGTTGCCAGTACGCACCACCTTCCCCTGTCCGTCCGCCTCCTCCCTGTACAGCACCTCGGCTGAATGTCCACTTAACTAACCCCCTTCCTCCCACCGCATTCACCATCCTGTGCAGTCTCTCCACTCTTTGCCTGTCCCTAAGGATGCACCACCCCAACTTCATCATTAAAGCTGTTTTCGTAATTGAGCGATGCACCGAGCTTCAGCCAATCAGAGCTTTGACGCTGGTGACGGGTATAGTGTGTGTTGCACAATCAAAGAACATTGGTTTTGATGCTCATCGCCGGTGACAGGAAATAAGAATAACAACACTCTTGTACTTCTCAGTAAATAA
>NQII01002758.1:0-72588 GCA_002778355.1 Clitarchus hookeri
CACAATAGCGTTGTATAACGGTGGATATTCACTTACCTGAAAAGAAGCCACCACATTTGACCAGGACAAGGGAGGTACTTCACTTACCTGTAGAGGAGCATCCATTTAAGTCCAATACATAGATGGATATTCTGCTACCTGCAGCTGAGGCTTCAGAATAGGCCTGCTATTGGGGTGGTCTTCGTGCTCTTCCTGGGGATCCTCCACAATAGCGTAGTATAACGGTGGATATTCACTTACCTGAAAAGAAGCCACCACATTTGGCCAGGCAAGGGAGGATCTTCACTTACCTGTAGAGGAGCATCCATTTAAGTCCAATACATAGATGGATATTCTGCTACCTGCAGCTGAGGCTTCAGAAATAGGCCTGCAATTGTGGTGGTCTTCGTGTTCTTCCTGGGGAGCCTCCACAATAGCGTAGAATAACGGTGGATATTCACTTTCCTGAAAAGAAGCCACCACATTTGGCCAGGACGAGGGAGGATCTTCACTTACCTATAGAGGGGCATCCATTTAAGTCCAGTACATAGATGGATATCCTGCTACCTGCAGCGGAGGCTTCAGAATAGTTCTGCTATTGGGGTGGTCTTCGTGCTCTTCCTGGGGAGCCTCCAGAATAGCATAGTATAACGGTGGATATTCACTTACCTGAAAAGAAGCCACCACNCCAGTACATAGATGGATATCCTGCTACCTGCAGCGGAGGCTTCAGAATAGTTCTGCTATTGGGGTGGTCTTCGTGTTCTTCCAGGGGAGCCTCCACAATAGCGTAGTATAACTGTGGATATTCACTTACCTGAAAAGAAGTCACCACATTTGGCCAGGACAAGGGAGGATCTTCACTTACCTGTAGAGGAGCATCCATTTAAGTCCAATACATCGATGGATATTCTGCTACCTGCAGCGGAGGCTTCAGAATAGGCCTGCTATTGGGGTGGTCTTCGTGTTCTTCCTGGGGAGCCTCCACAATAGCGTAGTATAACGGTGGATATTCACTTACCTGAAAAGAAGCCACCACATTTGGCAAGGACAAGGGAGAATCTTCACTTACCTGTAGAGGAGCATCCATTTAAGTCCAATACATAGTTGGATATTCTGCTACCTGCGCTTAGGCAACAGTATAGGCCTGCAATTAGGGGTGGTCTTCGTGTTCTTCCTGGGGAGCCTTCACAATAGGCCAGTTTCTGGTTTCATTTTCTGGCTTCTCATAGACAAACACTTGTTTAACTCCAGCAACAAAACGCATAATCCTCAGCTAGAGGAGCAGTTCACTTTACAAAACAGCTGCTTTATTTTACAATTGTGATAGTGTAATAAATATATAAATGTATATCAGTCTCCCCTTTACAGGTTGCAAATCTCACCAATATGCAAAAACAAATTATTAAAATAAATTTTTTTTTATAAATAGTCCATGTACTTTGTAAAAAAAAATTTTTGCTTATGCGGCCAAGATAATTGATTCCATGGTAAAAAATTATTTTATTTCCCACTTATGCACATAAATAAAATATTTTGAAGTCATTAGTTTTCATCTGTAATAATAATTATAATGGTATGGAAATTTAATATTCACAATTGTTTATAATATGAATACTAGATTTTAAAATTGATGTATTATGGTGTTATGCAGTTGTATGAAGACGTGTAGGGTTACAAGTCAACATCATATTTAATTTTTCTGCGTGATATACTCTAAGATGAAGGAGCAATTATTTTGTACAAATCTGCACAGAAAACTAGTGACAAATAAATATTTTTGTTATGAAATTTTTACAAACTACATTGAATTTTTGTAGTACTCAGCTACAGGTAACTACAACGTGGTTTTTTTTAGCCTATTTTCCGAATTGAAGTTAGGCTTATATGATCACCTAGTTGTTAGTATGTAATGTATGTCTTTCTATCACCCTAATAACTTTTAAACAGACAACAGAATTCAACCAAACTAGGTCCACATATTATTTTATTTAAGGTTATCAGACTTTTACAGTTTTCAATCACCGCAGTACTTATTTTAAAAAATGTCGGTAATTTTGGAAATGTAGACTATTATGTTTTATCTTTGGAAACAAATATCTGATTAAAACCAAAGTTCTGCCATTGCCAGGGCATTACATAAAAATTGCTTTTAAAATTCGTAAATGTCATTTATCTGCCATTTTGAAAAAGAGAACCATTTCAAAAATTAAAGTTTTGCCATTATAATTTGTGAACCATTTACACCATTTGTACAAAATTGGTACGTTGACAGTGCATGTTGTAAGCATTGAATTAAGAAACATAATATTATGGGTCGCCATTTTGTAAGATCGTGTAAATGGAAATACTGAGCTCTTACATTTTATTTCGGGAGCCATTATACAGATTTAAAACTAATCGTGTACATTGGGATTGCATTATGTGTGCATTGAATAAGCATTGAAGTTAGAAACCTATAATAGCATTATTCATCCCTTTAGTAATATAATACNCGTGTACATTGGCATTGCATTATGTGTGCATTGAATAAGCATTGAAGTTAGAAACCTATAATAGCATTATTCATCCATTTAGTAATATAATGCAAATTGAAAACAAATTAAATTTTTCCATTATATCTCGGGAATTATTTTAGTAATTTAAAAAATCGTACGCTGACAGTGCATGGTTCAAGCTTTAAATTAAAAATTCCTTAATGTTATTAGTCTGTCATTTGGTAAGACCGAGCAAAATGAAAATATTATTCTCTTATGTTTTATCTCTGACACCAACAACTCGATTTAAACCATATCTGGTAAATTGGCAGTGCATGATATAAGAATTGAATAATGATAATGCTATTAACCGGCCATTTTGGAAGACAGTGGAAAATGAAAATGTATTTTTAAAGTAATATCTCGGTAAACAGTAAACCAATTCCTACCAATTATTGCACTCAATTTATACTGTGGTAGGTCATGTAAATTATCATGTTTTCAAGGAACGTATTTCGGCCAAAAAGGAATTTAGAATACTATGCTATATCTACGAAGCTACGTAACAAGTTTCAAGTTAATTTTATATGCTTGCGAAATATATTACAGCAGTTGTGTCATATATTGGGTAACAATCAACCAATACCTTCCAAATCTGGCAAGCAAGTACTAGTATGGCTGTGATAGACAACATATATTGATAATATATGTTTTAAGAGAGCCAGGTGCTTACTTTCAAAATGGCGTCCATATAAACATTTCAGCACAGCATGATATCTCTACGAAACAAAGTTACACATTTCAACATTACTTTATATGCTGACAGCGTATATGCAAACAAAAAATTAACAAATACATATTATCATTTGTTCGCCATTCTGGAAGAAAGGGACATATGAAAAATTAAATTTTCTTGTACATTCTCGAGAAACTGTTAACTGATACCGCCAAACTCAGGCGACAAGTTATAATTTAGTAGTCCTTCAAAGTTTATATCACTAAAGGAGGTGGTCACATATATTCAATATCACAGCAATATAAATATTTAATGTAAGTAAACTACATGTCCCAATCAATTTCAACAGTATGAGTATCTGCAAGAAATAAAATTTACCAATGATTGTGCATTTTGTTCTCTAGTTTGGAAAATACCACCACATGAGAAAATGAAGTTTTTGTCATATGTTCGAGACCAATAAGCGGGTTTCTACCAAACTGAAAGATGAATTATATTAAAAAGTATTTTATTAATAACAATTATTTCTGTTTTTGGTGGTTGTATACACTAGTTGTGCTGCCCAAGGCCATGTTTAAAATACGTCTGGCTTTATTTATAGTATGGCTGTAGTATAAATAATTAAGAATAGTTTACCGTATTTGTTCAATAATTCGACATATTTCAGTACCTATTAGAGGCATGAGTTATGCCTGTACAGAGCATGATTTAGGATGTTTTCTACAATAGCGCAAACGAGAAACTAAAGCTTATATGCCATATCTCGGGAACTGGCAAAGATATTTCCCAACAAATTCTGCGCACAAGGAGAGTTATGGTAAGTCGCGAATATTACATGATTTACTTGTCTGACACATTTGTTTTCAAAATGATGTTAACTGTAAATATTTTAAGTATATCACCCTAATATGCCAAAAATTCGGACTAATTAGCATTGAAATTAGAGTTTTAAATCTCGCCTCCACGATGTAGTTGGTTGCATGTCAGCTTACTGTACGAGGTGTTCTGTGTTCGAGACCGAGGTAAGACACGTGTGTATTTGTAATTGTCTCAATAGTATTGCTGTTATTTCTGATTGCATCTCTAATGATATCGCTATCAACGACACGTCAACACACCTTCAGAAACTAACTATTAATAATCACATCAAAATATTTGCATCCATGTAAAGGAAAGCACGTTCATCAGTTATAATATTGATAACTTCTTGTTTGATTATGGCAACCACTTAAACATTGCATTTCATTTAAATAAACTATATTATCAAAATTTTTAATAAATAAAACATGCCTGATGGAGATAATAATTGTATCTTAAATCGCGTTTTTAAATTTCAAGTATTACTGCTACGAAATATTTTTTTTGGTATCATTTCCTTAATTATAATAAAGGAAATAACAAATGGTAATTTAAATTAAGTTGTGATTAAAACCTTTTCTGTGTATTACGCGTGTATTTATAGTTTGTTACAAAAATACACTTAAAACAATATCAGTTAACCACATGAACTGTAGTTACATATGCTAGGGGGAGCACAAGTAACTTACNAAAATACACTTAAAACAATATCAGTTAACCACATGAACTGTAGTTACATATGCTAGGGGGAGCACAAGTAACTTACTAGGGGAGGCGCCACGCAGGGGCAAACACGGCTGAAGACCCTCCTCGCCGCCTTCTTAAGGTTCTTCCAAACGGGCATCCTGCACATACACATATACCATTATTGCACTTAGGGGCTGGCACATATCTGGCTAAACTACCACAGTCACCACACATTCTTGATTCGGGTTACATTTAAAAAGCTGATAAACAGTTGCNACATATCTGGCTAAACTACCACAGTCACCACACATTCTTGATTCGGGTTACATTTAAAAAGCTGATAAACAGTTGCGGGAAATTAATTTTTTTCTGGCTACATGCTTTACATGTTGCCTTAATTTGTCGAATACTAATGATGTAAGAAGTAATTCCGTAAATTTCTGACAATGTTTTGTCAAAGTCTTACAATATATATAAGGTTGTATTTATGGTTGTTTATTATTATTATTTAACTTATTTTGCAAAGCTCTATCATTTAATGTTTGGCCTAATTTGTCGAATAGTAATGATGTAATAATGATTACGTAAATTTTGCCAATTTTCTGTCAAATTCTTACATTTGTAAGGATATATTTGTTTTAATATATTATTTAGCTGGTTTTGCAAAGCCCTACCATTTAATTTTTGGAAATTCAAACAGAATTAATATGAATCTTTTTTTGAACTGCATATTTACTTCAAAAAAAGTGCTATGTAAAAAATATTTTAATGCATGTTTACCAAAAAGCAAAATGTAAAATAGCCTCTAGAAACATATTAATTAATTTAATAAATGTAATAATTTTCGTAATAGTAGTCGAAATTTACAGTAGGTAAATAAAAGGTACAGTTTCTTTCAAAAGTAACATGCTTTCCTGTAAACAAATCTTAAGAATGTCAAGACATTTCTTTGTACATCGCGCAACTTTACAATTCTGTAATAATAATACACACAACTGCGTGTATGGTTTAAAATGGAAATTTTGTACAATTATTGCGAAGGAATACTAATTGTACACTGGTGTATTACTTCAAGCAAACGAAAAAAGGAGACATATATTTTTCTGCAATTTTCTGTAGCTTCGGTAACATAAAATTCTCCGTATTGTTAAGATGTTGTAGCGGGCATGTAGTTTAAATGGTAAAATGTGCCAAAATAAAGGATTCATTAAATTTATGTATCTTTATGTATGCACCCATAAAATCATGTCTAGAATAGCTGTAAAGTAAGTTTCAATGTATGAGGCAGTGCAGACGCACTTTGTTTAAGCAGCATTACACGCTCCACGGTACCTGCCATTAGATCTTTGAAATGCGCTGTTGTGGTTCCACACACAAATATTGCTGAGTACCTATAACAGTAATCGTTTCTTTATAACACACCCTCGCAATGTATTAATGACCGGTATCATTCCCCGTGTTAGTGTAAATCTATGAAGCTAGATTTTTCAGACAAATTTTTCGCCTACGTCAAAAACGATAGAATACACGTTAATGGAAGCAGCTATTTTTGACTAGACAAACAGAAACATTAATATAAATATAAATGCTTAAACATAGCAGAAGATCTACTAATAAACAATAATTTTGTGAAATAAGTATGTCTCGTTTTATATAGTAACATGCTATTTTTTTTTAATGTCAATATACAAATAGNAAATACACTTAAAACAATATCAGTTAACCACATGAACTGTAGTTACATATGCTAGGGGGAGCACAAGTAACTTACCAGAGGAGGGGCCACGCAGGGGCAAACATGGCTGAAGACCCTCCTCGCCACCTTCTTAAGGTTCTTCCAAACTGGCATCCTGCACATACACATATACCATTATTGCACTTAGGGGCTGGCACATATCTGGCTAAACTACCACAGTCACCACACATTCTTGATTCGGGTTACATTTAAAAAGCTGATAAACAGTTCCGGGAAATTAATTTTTTTCTGGCTACATGCTTTACATGTTGCCTTAATTTGTCGAATACTAATGATGTAAGAAGTAATTCCGTAAATTTCTGACAATGTTTTGTCAAAGTCTTACAATATATATAAGGTTGTATTTATGGTTGTTTATTATTATTATTTAACTTATTTTGCAAAGCTCTATCATTTAATGTTTGGCCTAATTTGTCGAATAGTAATGATGTAATAATGATTACGTAAATTTTGCCAATTTTCTGTCAAATTCTTACATTTGTAAGGATATATTTGTTTTAATATATTATTTAGCTGGTTTTGCAAAGCCCTACCATTTAATTTTTGGAAATTCAAACAGAATTAATATGAATCTTTTTTTGAACTGCATATTTACTTCAAAAAAAGTGCTATGTAAAAAATATTTTAATGCATGTTTACCAAAAAGCAAAATGTAAAATAGCCTCTAGAAACATATTAATGAATTTAATAAATTTAATAATTTTGGTAATAGTAGTCGAAATTTACACTAGGTAAATAAAAGGTACAGTTTCTTTCAAAAGTAACATGCTTTCCTGTAAACAAATCTAAGAATGTCAAGACATTTCTTTGTACATCGCGCAACTTTACAAATCTGTAATAATAATACACACAACTGCGTGTATGGTTTAAAATGGAAATTTTGTAAAATTATTGCGAAGGAATACTAATTTTACACTGGTGTATTACTTCAAGCAAACGAAAAAAGGAGACATATATTTTTCTGCAATTTTCTGTAGCTTCGGTAACATAAAATTCTCCGTATTGTTAAGATGTTGTAGCGGGCATGTAGTTTAAATGGTAAAATGTGCCAAAATAAAGGATTCATTAAATTTATGTATCTTTATGTATGCACCCATAAAATCATGTCTAGAATAGCTGTAAAGTAAGTTTCAATGTATGATGCAGTGCAGACGCACTTTGTTTAAGCAGTATTACACGCTCCACGGTACCTGCCATTAGATCTTTGAAATACGCTGTTGTGGTTTCACACACAAATATTGCTGAGTACCTATAACAGTAATCGTTTCTTTATAAAACACCCTTGCAATGTATTAATGACCGGTATCATTCCTGTGTTAGTGTAAATCTATGAAGCTAGTTTTTTCAGACAAATTTTTCGCCTACGTCAAAAACGATAGAATACACGTTAATGGAAGCAGCTATTTTTGACTAGACAAACAGAAATATTAATATAAATATAAATGCTTAAACATAGCAGAAGATCTACTAATAAAAAATAATTTTGTGAAATAAGTATGTCTCGTTTTATATAGTAACATGCTATTTTTTTTTATGTCAATATACAAATAGTNAATAATTTTGTGAAATAAGTATGTCTCGTTTTATATAGTAACATGCTATTTTTTTTTATGTCAATATACAAATAGTGAATTTTCAATGTTAACTTAATTTAAAGCAGATGGAGTGGTTGGGATGTACAAAAAGGTTTCGGTTAATTATGTCACATGTAATGATGTTTAGTGTCCGTATAATTTCAACTCCAGATGTGAGAGAAGGGATATGCTGGCGGCACCCAGCAGCCAGTGTCCTTAGCAGCGACTGAGTGGGGTCAGGTGGAAAGGAGAGATGGCAGAATGACTGTGGAGTGGGGAGCGGGAGAGGTCTGTGAAAGAGCAGCAGTCAGAGGTAACGTCCGCCATGTTTACTACATGCACATATTAGGAGTAAATATCGAAAGTGCAACAAGGCTCTCCACAGCATAAAGCTACTTTTCCGGCTCTAAACTACAGTGAAAACGGCTTATTGAATTTTGGTTTACTTTCCTATCAGTACCCACACATTGATATTCATACCGGAAATATGTTGGAACGACAAAATGGGTGACGTAGCCTTAAAACAATAACGAAGCGTACTTTTGTTCTATAGTTCATCCTGGTCTTACTTAAACTGACAGTATCAAATATGTTTTCAATTAATACCAACAACGAGGAAACGCAAAGTTTATAAAAAAAACGTTGTATCTTGTGCCATACCTTTTTACGTGTTTAATTTTTGAAGAAAATAAAACACCGCTTGACATATTGAGCACTGTTCATGAAAATTTTTTTTAAAAATCTTACGAATTGNTTTTGAAGAAAATAAAACACCGCTTGACATATTGAGCACTGTTCATGAAAATTTTTTTTAAAAATCTTACGAATTTTTAACGCCCCAGTTAGATAGCTCTTACAAAAAATTAAGTAATATTAACAAGATATTAAAAAAATTATTATTTTTTCATATATTAGTAATTACTATGCAAAAAAATGGCTTTTTAAATTTTTTTAATACAACTGTATATTTGTTTTAAATTTTTACTTCAGCCAATATACTTAATGACGATTTATTGGCATAGAGCTGGAGAATTTATCTTAACTACTTTGTTGGTCACGAGAAAATGATACATATTTACTGCCACTTGTTAACTCGGACTGTGATAGATACAGCGCTGCGTAAGAGAACACGTGCACAGGACATTAGTCTAAACTGACAGCGGGCACTGTCACTTGTCATGTGAGGTCACATGTCCTCGTGCTACTGCATTCCTTTCTTTACAGACGTTTGATAGAAATGAGGTGCATGTGAGGACCTAGAAAGCCTGAATAATATACGGTTGCTCATCTCCGAAACTGCAGCACAGAATACTCAAGAGTACAGAGGTGAAACAACAACTTGAAACGTGAACTTGAACTGCACACTGACCAGCAACATGTTAGAACGCAATATACCAATCAGCGTATGTCAACATACAGTCCAGTCAGCTGCCAGTCAATAGGAACTCGTAGCAGCGCTCAGTAGCCAATCAGACATATCAATATATCGAGAGCCCAGTAGATTATGTGCACGCCGACTTCAAATAAAGCAACGAGAATATTCGTCTCAGTGCACTTATCTACTGTGNAGCCCAGTAGATTATGTGCACGCCGACTTCAAATAAAGCAACGAGAATATTCGTCTCAGTGCACTTATCTACTGTGTGGTGGTAGCAGGTTACTACACGCATGCGCAGGAAGTTTGCTCAGATATGCATTAATGTAGGAAGACAAACTTTNTGGTGGTAGCAGGTTACTACACGCATGCGCAGGAAGTTTGCTCAGATATGCATTAATGTAGGAAGACAAACTTTGTGTTTTCATTCTATTGTTTTACTTACAGAGGTTGAATAAAATGTCAAGTCTTCCAATATTCTATGGGAACACTTATTTGATAGCCGGTTCCTTTACAAAAAGAAATCTAAGCCTCATCGAGAGGCAATCGTATAACATTATTTCAAATATGTAACTATAGCAGTTATCAAGGTTTTAATTTTTACTCTGCGTTTAATCAAAATGTCTACAAGTTTACTGATTTTATCAGAAACTGAATAAAACCATGTATCCAATAGAAGTACGATCTTGATATCAATTACAAATAATGTGTTATTTCTCTGTAGGTGTTACTTGTGCCCTGTACCATCCGAATTGACGNGATCTTGATATCAATTACAAATAATGTGTTATTTCTCTGTAGGTGTTACTTGTGCCCTGTACCATCCGAATTGACAATCCACAAATACACATTGGTTAGCTAGTGCACTAATATCAATTCTGCCAATGGCAGTTATTTTCTTGGTAGAACTGGNGATCTTGATATAAATTACAAATAATGTGTTATTTCTCTGTAGGTGTTACTTGTGCCCTGTACCATCCGAATTGACGTTGGTTTGTTTGTTGACTTGCTCCACAAATACACATTGGTTAGCTAGTGCACTAATATCAATTCTGCCAATGGCAGTTATTTTCTTGGTAGAACTGGNTCCACAAATACACATTGGTTAGCTAGTGCACTAATATCAATTCTGCCAATGGCAGTTATTTTCTTGGTAGAACTGGAGACCTCTGCGCCCTGTTTCGTGCAGGAAAGTTATTCCGTGGTTTGGTTTTTGTAGACCGTGGGGAATTGTGTGGGGATTGGCTTAAAACTGAACTAGCTACTATTTTAGGCTCGTTCATAATATGAACCTGAAAATGCAAAGTAAATCATTTTCAAGAATAAAAAATACGAAAATTTCGTAAGAGTGTTTAAGTATTCCATCGTGAGAATATGCAGCACATTATTATAACAAAAGCTAAGTTTCAACATTTAAAACTCTGGTGTTTTGTTGTGAAATTCCTTGTAATGAAGATGAACTCCAGTAAATCTGACATTATGAAGTAAAATAGAACTTACTTTATTTCTAATGAAGTTCCGCTGAATGTAGGTATTTAAAGTTTGCAGAAGAGAATGCTTGGTTTGTCGAAAATCGAGTTTCGCTGCATAGTAACAACTGTGATGTGTTAAATTGTTAAAGCATTTCGTTAAGAAGCAATGACCACATGTACTGAAATAACCGATTGTCGTGGAGAATATTTATTTCTCAATATTGTGCAGTGCAATTAAGATTCAGTGAGACTCGTTTCATTTATCGTAATTCCAATAAGCGTTCGAATTTTGTTTAATTATTATTATATTGCGGGTTTTTAGGCCATTTCCCAGATTTCCAAATAAAACATAGATATACCATGCATTTAATTACTAAAACAATTTTTTTCCGAAACTGTTTTTTTTTTTNGATTTCCAAATAAAACATAGATATACCATGCATTTAATTACTAAAACAATTTTTTTCCGAAACTGTTTTTTTTTTTTCAGGACACTGTTACATTCTCAGTTAACACATATTCAAACAATTTTTTTTAAGCTCGAGTCTTTTANTTTTTTTTTTTCAGGACACTGTTACATTCTCAGTTAACACATATTCAAACAATTTTTTTTAAGCTCGAGTCTTTTATCAAAATGAAATACTTATTTCCTGTAATTAAGCTTTCTTTAACATTAGCTAAAATATAAGAAAAGCACGGACAATTGATATCACAAGGAGAAGCTGTTAGTGCTGCAAATTAGTATAGAAATCATTTGAATTGATGTTAATTAATTTTTAAAAGATATCTTACTGGAGTTATTGTTTTATACGACCCTAGCATAGAGGCGGAACCGTCTGAATGTTGTCATAATCTAATCCTACATGCGAAAATGATAATAATTTTTAAAATTGGCTCGGTGTTTGGGCACGGAATGTTGACATGCAACAGACATAAATGTGGGAACAATTTACTATCCATTTTCAGTTGTACATATAAGAGTAACATTCAAGAATGAATAAAAACTAGGTTTTTTGCCACAACGAACCTAACGCAGTGAAGTTAACGGAAAACACCATAAGTAAATTATGGCACAACGTGAAATATTAATATTTAAGTCTTGTGAGGAGAGATTCTATTGAGAATTTGACAAAGAATACATTGCATGGGAAATAACAGCAGTGGTGTGACTACAGTGAATTATATATACTGTATTCTAAACAATTTGAAAAGTGTTATAGCATAACTTCAGCCATTTCGTGGTCCTTCTTTACAGGATAAATATAACCAAAGTAAATCAAGTACATAAAACTTGAGAGTAAGTATTAAAATTAAGTTTTGCTACCACAATCTCATAAAGTTACGCCCTAAGTAAACGCTGTTACGGCATGTAATTGGTCCTGAATGTCGTAAATTAGGATTAAATAGGATAAATAATATATTGGGAAGAATAGTCGCAGGATGCAAATTCTGGAGTTTATCTGCGAAACATTCTGGTCACTGTACTCCACTCATTACATTGTGCCAGAAGGAAAAAGCATCTTGAAGTCTTTCAATAGCAAACGGTTTGAATAAAGCGAGTGGCATTCCGTGATAGTGATTTATGGTTCACATTTTCTACAGCAACAACCGAGAATTATGTCATCTAATTGACATAATTTTTCATTATAATAATTGCCAGCTACTTATATGTCGAAAATTTAATTTTACCATTGAAAACAATTTGTATCCAACTCTTAATTATTTGGCATCATTTATTGATGTTTTGCATATCTATAAATATGGAATATTTATAATGTTAAATAATTTATTTTTAGTGGTGGTGAATAAAGATAAAACTTATATTCAATATAAATAAAGATGCTGTTTAATATTAAATTCTCCGTTATATATACACGGTTTTTATATGTTAACATTTATTAATATGATGGAAGCATAAGTTTCCATAACATTTCCATGTGAAAAATTCCGGTTTACTCTTTGGTATACAGTTGTTGCCAAAAAAATAATAACTATGAAGAAAAATATATAACCCTAATTGCCTTTGTTCAAGCTTGTCAGAAAGTAAATCGCCTCTAAAATTTCAATGCAAAGTGTAAAGTAATGAAAAAAATCGCGCAGTGAAGTTCTCAAAGGGCAATACACTAAAATGCAAATTAATTATCAATTGAAAATTGTTTATAAGTATCTGCTCAGGGGGAGAGTCTCGCTTTCATCATATTGTTTGTAAATTGGACTGATTATTCTTATTAATGAGATATTTCAATAACGCGGTTCATGTAGCAAAAAATATCCATTTACATCAGTTTATAATTACATAATTTTGTCCTTGNTGTAGCAAAAAATATCCATTTACATCAGTTTATAATTACATAATTTTGTCCTTGGGTGCTGTGCGCTTATTAGCTCTGCCTACAATGAGTTAGAAATCAATATTTAAGAACGTCCATCTTAATGCATAAATTTTGAAGATAACCGTTTGGAAATTAAATTATTATACTTGATATTTCTTAATTAAAACTGACACACACTATCACCCACCTCCCCGCCAACCATCTTATCGTAACCCCTACGCTGCTAGTACAACATGATATACTGCAGCACACGAGCGATGAATACTGAACTGTAAATGTCGTACACAAGAACTCCAAGACACACATACTTCAAGTAAACATCTAGATAATGAAGGCATCGGCCCTAGTGCACGTACAACACCTCGCCTGGTGTTACGTGAGTTTCACAGTCGACGACATACACCCGGCGAAACAGATGGACCTGAGATTTAACTAAGATGGCCTCTATTTATCTTTTACTCGATATATCAGCCTGGCAGCCCCATCTCTAACAACACTCGGAGCCTAGGTTTCCAATTTTGTTCTCTCTAAACCTAGAGCCTTGCTTTTATGCTCGCCCCCTACTACGATGTAAGTGGTTTAATTCCCGATGGGCCACGCCAGATGTCCATACGCAATAAACATGGAGGAGTTTGTCGTTGGTCGACGAGCTTCCCCTGTGTACTTCCTCTCCTCCCACAGTTACATTCTGTTGCAACTCCGGGAAAATATTTCACACCATCCACGGTCTGCCGAACACGCGTCATTGCCTGATATTTTGGTTGCTGGAGAAATATGTAATACGTAATTAAGTCACTAGGTAAGTAAGTAAGTAAGTAANCATTGCCTGATATTTTGGTTGCTGGAGAAATATGTAATACGTAATTAAGTCACTAGGTAAGTAAGTAAGTAAGTAACTAAGTAATCATGTATAGAAGTATGTAACTAAATATGTAAGTAACGTGCCTTCGCATACCTGAAAGAAATACAGTGGNTAAGTAATCATGTATAGAAGTATGTAACTAAATATGTAAGTAACGTGCCTTCGCATATCTGAAAGAAATACAGTGGATATAACAACAAGATCGGAGCCAGTATATTACGTTTCTTTGCATTAAATTTCCAACACATCGCGGACAACGGTATGCGTGCAGATACCGCTCACTTTAATTCAGGATCACAGAGGAAAAATTGTAACAGCTTTGACATAGTGACGTAGATATCCAGGAGGACGACGCCATATGAAATAATGTAGGAAATATTAATTTATTTTATACTCGCCTTGATAGTAAACATTATAATATTAACGAAGATATAAACATTTTAAATGTACTTTATTCAATGCACTGGTTGAATATGTTCCCAAAGATATAGAGGTAAAAATAACCGAAAATGTTGTCAATTTAATTATTTCCAAAGCGATTAAGCCCATTCAATTCCCATATNTATAGAGGTAAAAATAACCGAAAATGTTGTCAATTTAATTATTTCCAAAGCGATTAAGCCCATTCAATTCCCATATCAGGTTATAAAGTTTCTATGTCTTTATGGTATTTAAAAAAAAAATTTCCCTGCTCTACAAAAAATCAACAAATTAAGATCTATAAACCCTCGGCTGAAAACTCACACATGCATACAACACATACATCAGGCAGACTAATAACCTCTACACATTTTCCCCAAGCAAGAGATATGACGATTTTGGTAACCCTATAGAAAAAGGGATTGAAAATACTATTTTTCAAATGCAACACAGAGAAACACGAAACATATTTACAAAAAAAATTCCGAAGGAATTCAGACATAACGCTCTCTATTAGTACTCTCTGCAATTCCTCCAATCGAAGGCGAGGACTCAGAAATCCTCATGTTAACGATTACTTCACACAGATCCTAGACAAGTGCAGGCCTGAAACCACAAGGATTCAGAATATACTCTAGTCATTGAGCCTTCCAAATAATGCATCGAGTCAAGTAGTCGTATCCTCTGCTAAATATTTTTTGCCTCTTAAATGTGGTTTATAATGAGCGGGTAAAATAAAGGTCCAAGACTCATGTGCAGGCAGTTTGAAACACAGAGAAATCCTTAAGTCTTCCGGTTAATGAAACCATTAATTTATAAATGCGCTGAACAATATAAGATGGTATCTTACACATAATGCGATGCAGCAATCAACCTTAAGTTATACACTGTTTATTTCATGAAGAAAGAATATATTCAACATATATTTTATAATAAATGAAAGAGAGGTGATGAGTACACTCTCATATTTTATGAATGTAATTCATAGATGCATTATCCGTATATCCCAAGTGTCCTGTTCTTGAGAGAAGGGGCCCAAGATANTATAGAGGTAAAAATAACCGAAAATGTTGTCAATTTAATTATTTCCAAAGCGATTAAGCCCATTCAATTCCCATAATCAGGTTATAAAGTTTCTATGTCTTTATGGTATTTAAAAAAAAATTTCCCTGCTCTACAAAAAATCAACAAATTAAGATCTATAAACCCTCGGCTGAAAACTCACACATGCATACAACACATACATCAGGCAGACTAATAACCTCTACACATTTTCCCCAAGCAAGAGATATGACTATTTTGGTAACCCTATAGAAAAAGGGATTGAAAATACTATTTTTCAAATGCAACACAGAGAAACACGAAACATATTTACAAAAAAAATTCCGAAGGAATTCAGACATAACGCTCTCTTTAGTACTCTCTGCAATTCCTCCAATCGAAGGCGAGGACTCAGAAATCCTCATGTTAACGATTACTTCACACACATCCTAGACAAGTGCAGGCCTGAAACCAAAAGGATTCAGAATATACTCTAGTCATTGAGCCTTCCAAATAATGCATCGAGTCAAGTAGTCGTATCCTCTGCTAAATATTTTTTGCCTCTTAAATGTGGTTTATAATGAGCGGGTAAAATAAAGGTCCAAGACTCATGTGCAGGCAGTTTGAAACACAGAGAAATCCTTAAGTCTTCCGGTTAATGAAACCATTAATTTATGAATGCGCTGAACAATATAAGACGGTCTCTTACACATAATGCGATGCAGCAATCAACCTTAAGTTATACACTGTTTATTTCATGAAGAAAGAATATATTCAACATATATTTTATAATAAATGAAAGAGAGGTGATGAGTACACTCTCATATTTTATGAATGTAATTCATAGATGCATTATCCGTATATCCCAAGTGTCCTGTTCTTGAGAGAAGGGGCCCAAGATATTCCGCTGTGAATGCTGTGAGCAGTTCGTTGTTTCTTTCAAGACATCAGTGCAACTACTGCGATGAGACTCGCAAATACAAATCTATATTTCGCAAAGTGTTCATATGCAAGGAACCTACGGATCTGTGATGACACTGTCTCTGAGGAGCATAGAGTACTCTTCAAGTTAAAATCCGTTATGCTGCAAGATCCATTGTTGGTGTGATTGAAAACGTTTATATGATTTCGTTCATATACACGATATGTTGCCTATACCTATTACATGTATGAATGCTGCACTTGTCAACTCGTCACTAGGTACAACAACACCTGCGCCGTTGTCTCCCATGGTGCATCACAAAGTACACATTATTTAATTTGTGGGTATATATTGGCAGCCTGGTTCATATAAAGGAACTTAGTTTGGCAGTGGCTGATGTGAAGAGAAGGCCGCCTCAGCACGTCACAGTAACTGACATTACGTCTGAGATTTGTACAGAGCCATCGACATGTTAACCTGTCACACGTTCACCATTTTCGATGAAGTCGACTGAATCATCGTCACCAGTTATTATTTAAACCACACCAACTGTTTCCTCGGCTGTACCATCCAGTTCTTAGGCGGTGTCGTCTCCGGCATATTTTGGGACATCAACTTAATCACATTACCTATAAATAACTTATTTTTGCCGCTATTACAATGCTTATTCGCACCTAAAAATCACACGTCAGCATGTATTTCATCGGCATATAAGCATTTCAAAGGCATTAAGTATCTGTGCTTACGTTGTTGGTAGTTTTTCTACCGTAACAATACTTTTTCAAGCACGTAAGATCACGTAACGTTAAACTGCATGCCTCATTGATGCTTGGGTGTTCGTTCTGCAAGAGAGAGTTCCTGCAAACTCCATCGTCGGTGTCATGGACGATAAAAACATAATTTCAATCTTATGACCCCTCTATTAAAATCGTCTGTGATTGGTTTAAATTTCGGCTCACCAACACATCTCCGGGCGTGACATCGCTTTCCAAGGATGCATTTCAACCCTGGTTCCGGCTCCTTCCAATGTGAGAACAACCGATTCACCTTCTACATTACATTCTATGATATATCTGTGTCGCTTTTGCTGCAAGGGCTATGCTTTCAAGGTCGCCACATGTCGATACGAAGTTCTAGTGTCCGAGTACTGGGTTTCGTGTTTAGTGAAATATAACTGTAGACGATGTGTATTAGGATGCAACCATTACATGAATTGGTATAAATATACACTGAGGCGACAAAAGTCATGGGATACCTCCTAATATCGTGTCGGACCTCCTTTTGCCCGGCGAAGTGCAGTAACTCGACGTGGCATGGACTCAACAAGTCGTTGGAAGTCCCCGGCAGAAATATTGAGCCATGCTGCCTCTATAGACTTCCATAATTGCGAAAGTGTTGCCGGTGCAGGAGTTTGTGCATGAACTGACTTCTCGATTATGTCCCATAAATGTTCGATGGGATTCATGTCGGGCGATCTTGGTGGCCAAATCATTCGCTGGAATTGTCCAGAATGTTCTTCAAACCAATCGCGATCAATTGTGACCCGGTGACATGCGCATTGTCATCCATAAAAATGCCATCGTTGTTTGGGTACATGAAATCCATGAATGGCTGCAAGTGGTCTACAAGTAGCTGAACATAACACTTTCCAGTCAATGATCTGTTCAGTTGCACCAGAGGACCCAGTCCATTCCATGTAAAAACAGCCCACACCATTATGGAGCCACCAGCAGCTTGCACAGTTCCTTGTTGACAACTTGGGTCCATGGATTCGTGGGGTCTGCGCCACACTCGAACCCTACCATCAGCTCTTACCAACTGAAATCGGTACTCATCTGACCAAGTCACGGTTTTCCAGTCATCTAGGGTCCAACTGATATGGTCACGAGCCCAAGAGAAGCGCTGCAGGCGATGTCGTGCTGTTAGTAAAGGCACTCGAATCGGTCTTCTGCTGGCATAGTCCAGTGCAGCCAAAGTTCACCACACCGTCCTAACGGACACGTCCGTCGTACGTCCCACATTGATTCCTGCTGTTATTTCACGCAGTGTTGCTTGTCTGTTAACACTGACCATTCTGCTCACACGTCGTTGGTCTCGGTCATTAAGTGCAGGCGGTCGGTCACTGCGTTGTCCATGGTGGGAGGTTATGCCTGAAATTAGGTATTCTCGGCACACTCTTGACACTGTGGATCTCTGAATGTTGAATTCCCTAACCATTTTCGAAATGGACTGTCCCATGCATCTAGCTCCAACTACCATTCCGCGTTCAAAGTCTGTTAATTCCCGTCGTGCGGCCATAATCACGTCAGAAACCTTTTCACATGAATCACTTGACTACAAAGGAAAGCCCAACCAATGCACTGCCCATTTATACATTTTGTACGCGATACTACTGCCACCTGTATATTTGCATATTGCTATCCCATGACTCTTGTCATCTCTGTGTATATGTATAAGGTTTCGTGTATTAATATAAATAAAAATAATTTATCGATATATGTGTTTTTTGTTTTAATATAACCTCATAACCACCACGTTATATACCAAAAATTATTTCGTGAAATAAAAGCTGTAATGCAAATCTATTTGAGAAAAATTAATCACAATAACTCGCCACTGTTCCTAAAAAATGTCGTACTTATCGATCCGTTCATACTTTGTTGGTGCAGAAAATTATGTTCGCGAGCTGAATTTCTTGAGCGTGGCCATAAAATGTAGTAAATGATATTCCNCTTTGTTGGTGCAGAAAATTATGTTCGCGAGCTGAATTTCTTGAGCGTGGCCATAAAATGTAGTAAATGATATTCCCATATGCATATAAAAATTGTAGATGCTGTGGAGTATCATGATAAGGTATACTGTAAACTGGCTCCGGTTGGTTTAAAAATCTCTGCATATTTCTTTAAAAGAATATGAAAATCAATCATGGCATTAAGAATATGCATATAACCGTATTCTTGTTGATATCATATTCACATCCGACTGAAAAATACGAGATCTATAATATTTCACTGGATATGCATTTTTGTTTATAAAGGTTTTAAAGGAAACAATAAAAAAAAATTATTTTAGAAATAGAAAATAATATTCTGTTGAGAAATGTTCTTGAAAATAATCATAATAGTGTTTGTGAATATATCCTGTGCCAAAAATTAGTTGGTCATTACTGAGTAAGAATGAAAATACGCCATCAAAAATATATAAAGCTACAATTGTAATACATATATTATAAAATAGTGATTTTAAAATTTGTGCTGTGATTTATTATGATCATTAATGTACCACATTATATGTTCACTGTTTGTCGCTCAAGTGTACCGGTATATTTAATTGTAGTAGCAGCATCGAAGTGCNTGTACCACATTATATGTTCACTGTTTGTCGCTCAAGTGTACCGGTATATTTAATTGTAGTAGCAGCATCGAAGTGTGACATCGAGTTTGAGGAGAATCTCAGAGTGGTGATGGGTGGTAGTAGTGTCAGGGGTGGTTGTGAGGATGATGTTGAAGTGGTAGGGATATTATGCGGTGTAGTGTTGGGGAAGTAGTGAATTTGAGTAGGGGGCCGTTGGGATAGGTGGTTGCATACAATATGGTTGCATGTTACTTTTGGTAATGTCAAAAAATAATAACAGTTCAGGTTAAACTGCACTTATTAATTTTAAAATATTTGCAGCATGCTTTTAAGCAGCGTCCTCCTCGTTCGCTTATTACATCACACGTACATAAACTTTACCTCACACTTCACTGGCCGGTTCAGTATGGATCAACATTCGGACGGCGTTCAATACAGATTCCCATTACAAAACCAATGCGCTTGAACCTATTGACCTCGAATGCAGGGTTAATATTCGTACTTGACATTTTTTTCCAGCCAACTAACACATGTCTGCTCCACGCTGAGTTCAACCTTGCAAGACGCCTGTCGTCGATCTACATTCAATACAACTGTGTATTGCTGGTTGTGGCCCGTAGCTTGCAAGGCGTTTGGCCTGCGCGCCAAAGAAACGTCGAATCGTTATTGGAGAACAATTATGTCATTGAGCATTTAGAAGCTTTGCTCAGTGACATAACTGAAACAGTACCAGAAAAGAAACAGTACCACATAATTGTGGTACTGTATTTCTTATTGTTCTGGAGGCCTGGCCTGCAAGTCTTGAAGCGGGAGGCGAGGGAGGGATTGTTGGCAAGGTGTCGCTCTAGGGAGGGAAGCGCCGATAACACATACACGTAAACTTACTAAGTTAACAACAGTGGTTAGCAGCTACAAATACGGGTCCGTAGCCAAAACATAAACACAGCAGCCCTCAATGCTTTGACCAAAGTCTCTCTGGCTGCAACTAAGATTTATAAATTCACTTAACGAGTTGTGAGAACCTCGGTTCCTGGTCTCCTGACAGCGCGCCATATCGGTGGCATATGTGAGATCCGTGGCGGTGAGGGGAGATGGTCGCTGTTTCTCTGGGACTCGGTTCGCGGCTGAGGAAGCGCTGCGCCGAACGCCGGCTTAATGAGTAAGCAACTGTTAGGTTTGTTTCGGGACTGCTATTTCACCCTGTTCTGTCGAGACTTTGAATAATACTGCAGAATGACGTGAAAAACTTAGTCTCTGATAGTGGTGAGTTTTTGACTTATAACATATTAGTCCCACTTATGGAAAGTAACTCATTACTGGTAGAAGTGGGCAGGGTCTTTGCTTTCACTTGGTTTAATATTGACTATAATTGTGGCGGAGATTCACTCTGGACATTGTAATATTTCATTGCCGGAGTGTGAACCTAGACANAGCACTACATACGGAGAGTATCCCGGCTGTGCTGCTACTTGTGTGTGGTGGAAATGCAATAACTGCATTTCTCGGCGGTGTAAGGAGAGGGGCAAACCCTTGGCTTACTGTGTATTGTGGACGGCTGTATGAGATGTATGAAAGAGTAACGTCAACAATATTGGTGTTTGGCTAAGCGAATACCCGGCACTCATGTATCTGAAATGAAGGATGTGTTTTATGTGGAGGACTAAAGCAGAGTTGGTAATTGGTTACTTGATGATATTTGTGTGATCCTCACCTCTACAGGCACGGGCCTTGGCAGGCGATGTAATATTGTATTATGTAAACTATATTTTGTTTTGTATGGTTAAACATNTCTACAGGCACGGGCCTTGGCAGGCGATGTAATATTGTATTATGTAAACTATATTTTGTTTTGTATGGTTAAACATTTATGATTGATATCCTTGTTTACAGTATTGTAAGTAATACATGAATTTTTTGTTTTTTATGTTCAAACATAAGTAATTATGTGAAGTATTGCAAATTAAATGGATTATAACTCCACAATAAATATTTGCAACCAACCAAACTGATTGTTGTTCATTTGTGATTACTCCCGCTCCACTCTGGAAAACAAAAGTTCAGCTGTCAAATTTCCCTTGTCCTTTTGTTGGTTTTCATGTGGAATTACTGCTTCCTTTCCCTTGGTCGTCCTTGTTATAATATGCAAGGGCATGATGGAGGTTGGGTGGGAAGTTGTGGTGGCTGTGGGTGAGTGATAAGCGCCACAATATGTTTAAAATTTAATGACTTGTTCATTATATCACACACGCATTCTTTCCATGCCTGTTCTTTGTTACCCATGTCCTTACAAATAAACGGTATTTTCAAAGTATTAAAGAATTCATAAAATTGTTAATCAATTTGATACGTGTGTAATCTATGCAAACAACAGTTATTTANTTCAAAGTATTAAAGAATTCATAAAATTGTTAATCAATTTGATACGTGTGTAATCTATGCAAACAACAGTTATTTAATTTCTACAATAGGGCATTACTAAGTTCTATTTTATTCATGCACATGTCCTGAATTCTATTATATCTATGCAGAACGTTTAATTATACTTGTAAAGAATTTGTGATAAAAACTTCTTGTTATAAGGAAATATTCATTCGTTATCATTTCCTGGTACACTCTAACATTTGAACAAAACCACAGTGGCAAGAAACATTTTCTCTAAGAATAATACATCTTATTATTTTGTGTAGAGTCACTGAATGAACTGTATATTGTTTAAACTATTTTCTGTTGTTGTTTAAGATGATGTTTTACTTGCATTACAGTAGATTACAGCAAGAGTTAAAATTAATTTTAACAGGTACTTAGNGTTGTTTAAGATGATGTTTTACTTGCATTACAGTAGATTACAGCAAGAGTTAAAATTAATTTTAACAGGTACTTACAAAATTTTAATTTTAATGAAATTTGTAATTTTAGTTCAGCAAGAATGTCAGTGTACTTGCCATATTGAAAGGAAAACGTTGCAAAGAGTTATGTTTTCTGAAAAGAATATTATTGTTTAACGGTACGTTTGGTATGGTCAAAATAGATCCACGCAAAACATTGTCGGAGAGGAACCTACACTTTATGAAGTAATATTGATATCTATTGGCAAGCAAAACAGTGTGCAAAATACGTTGCGAACAAACCAGATATAAGCTAAGTAATCATTTACTACACGAGACATCAGCNGCAAAACAGTGTGCAAAATACGTTGCGAACAAACCAGATATAAGCTAAGTAATCATTTACTACACGAGACATCAGCATTCCACAGATTGCACCATATTAGATTCGTTCTTATCGCGGACACAGATTCTAAGCTTGAATAATTTTCTTTGGATATGTACTGAAAGTTTAAACTTAAATGCAGGTATTGGATGGAAAATTGGCTTTTGTGGAGAATCCAAATTCAGCAATAATAAAACTTGGAACCACTGTAGTAACTATTGCTATAGCGTATGGCATACTAGCTGAGAGAAAGGAACTGTGTTCAGGTAAATAGGCGTGCCATTGTTTTTTCTGTTCTTTTTTTGGTTTGCTATTTAACCTACTGCACTACATTGAAGGAATCCCCACGGAACCTATGTAATTAGGTGTTTCTTTAATATGCTCATTTTTTTAAAGGATATCCACTTTTAAGTTTATAATGTAAGTGATTCCTGAACGGTTGTTATCCTCCACACTAATCCTTTGACGAAAGGGAGATCATGCAAATGATATTTATATACAATGTAAATAAATTACTGGCAAACTTCCAAACTGGTAATAGAAGATTTTAACCTTTACAATATATGGAATTTAGACCACATATCCCGTTAAAAATATAGAAATATTTTGTTTCTTTACAATACAAAGTTCGTAACTTTCATACCCATCTGTATCTTTACTGGGAAAATTTTGTTACATTTCCATTGATGTAAGTGAAATTAATTTACCATTCCCGCTTTATCACAGTACATACTCACTGATTTGGTATATTTGCGATTCATTTCTTAGAGTTTAGACAGGCATAGCGGGCCGTGTCATGTGAATATATGACCACATTTCTTTCTTACAATAAGTTTTGAATTAAACTGCAGAGAGTTCGGATTAGGAAAGCCTAANTGAATATATGACCACATTTCTTTCTTACAATAAGTTTTGAATTAAACTGCAGAGAGTTCGGATTAGGAAAGCCTAAACATGCATATACCATTTCGTAGTTGCGTTAATGTTAGAGGATAATTTCTGAGCATTTGTTGCATTGTTGTACTAACGGCTGTATGAAAACTATAAATATGTTAATTACTTACTTTTTCTTACTACGGTGTTCTGCGGAATGACTTTAAAATCTTGAGATGTAGAAAACGCTTTCACAATCTGTACGTTTTTCGCCGCCTAGTAACAACTTTTTTGGGATCCATTGTAGATATCCTTGTTTGGCAGATATTATAACTGTTTGTTGCGATGACNAAAATCACAAACCACTGGTTTATATAAATCGTCTTGTAACCTCAACTCTCGATCAATTTGTTCATGATAGTTGTACAGGCATAAAATTATTCCAATGATGGGACAGAGTGTCTAGAATGCGCAGCTAGCATGATCTCTGTACTACATATTCACTTATATCATGGATAATTTATTGCTTCGATTTTCACATCTTATACAAATAGATTATCCAGAACTTCAAATTCGCAATAAGTTATTTCTTTATTATTCGTAATAAAATATATATCTATAACAGACTATATTATTTTACTGTCTACTTTTTACAAGGTGGTTCATATCATATAGTGAGTATGTGGTAGAGCGATCTCGGTGGCTGCGAAGAATAAAGTCTAAGTGTCCCGCATTGGACCGCTTTTCTGCCAGTACGACTATCGTAAACGAAGTTGGCAGAGTTTGTGGGTAGAACACTATTCATAAAAATATATGCTTTGAGATTTTTTTATACTTCTTCTGACAAATTGTTAATGCATTTGGATAAAATTCAAATTAGTGAAAGTATTTCATTCATATAAAAGTGTTTGTCATTTGAAAATTTAAATATAAACAAATACATTCACGAAGAAGATTAAAAGGTCTAGCCTATAGTTGAAATTTGACTAGCAGAGGAATACTGCCGTATTCNAAATACATTCACGAAGAAGATTAAAAGGTCTAGCCTATAGTTGAAATTTGACTAGCAGAGGAATACTGCCGTATTCAATCCATAGAGCAAAGTTGATGCTTTGTGGACTCGCATTCAAACCTCGGGGAGCGATATTCCCCAGGAACATATCCAGGAACTCTTTGATTCCATACGACGACGTTTAGGGGCTCTGGTTGCAGCATTCAGGGGCTTCAGATCATCCTCAAGGACAGAGATCATGTACAATTCTGCAATCATAATCAATTATCTATTGTATATCTCTAATCTGTGGTATAAAGTTCATTTCAATCACTTGTGTCCTTCTTAGTGTTGCATTTTTCAGAAACAGTGTGTTTGCAACGAGTCTACATCCAGAACCGAATATACTACAATTATAAATCACGTTAAAACAGAAATTACAATTTGATTTCAGCTCATTTTGTTGTGAGAAACTTGAAGATGCAATTTATAGCTCGAGTACATATTCATTCTTTATTTATGTAAGTTTGTTTTATACACAATTTACAGTCCGTTATGTTACATATAGTATGTAATCTCTTGTATTATTCATGGACGTTGCCAATAAAACACGAAGCGTTTCTCGTCGCTAGGAAAATGTGGTTTTAGTGACAAATGTGTATCTCAGCAAAGAGCCTGTTCGTAGCGGTTTCCTGCAATGTCGCTGTGTTTACTTAACTCCAGTATGGTTATTCGAGAGGAATTTGCTGAAAACATTACTTTAGTTCAATTCAGAAATGAGCTCTTGGTGGTTTGTGTGTTTTAATCGCCTCGCACTTCACAAGGAATAAGAAACTATAAACAACTTGTAAGTACACGTTTCAGGGTTGTGAATACATTATAAACCCACCACTGTTGTGAAACATGAACTAAACATCCAGANTTGTAAGTACACGTTTCAGGGTTGTGAATACATTATAAACCCACCACTGTTGTGAAACATGAACTAAACATCCAGAGATTTGTTACAATTAATGTATATTATGTGTTTTTATTTCCTAATAGTTAACAATTCTCATGTCTGAAAAAATTATGCGAGAACTGCATTCCAACCAGAGATCAGAGGAGAACTATCACCAAGTTCTACTGTAATTGGTTGGTCTATAATAATGTTATACCTTCTCCCTTCGTTCCTGCTGTAGGGTCGACAACATACCCCGCCTCTTTGTGTATCTCTGTTAATGTATCAGAGGTTCTGATCCTCCAAATGTTTTATAATGCGTTCGTAAATTAGGATTTTTTTTAATGCCTTTAAGTTTTAAAAAATATTTTTTTACACAAATATAATTTTATAGTTATGAAAATCTAGTTACAAATATAAACGTTGCTTGTTTTAATTTCAGCAAATAAACTTTTTTTAAGATTACTTTTTTTGTAATTTGTCAAACATTAGTATATAAAAGACACTATGTCTTTCGTTCGCTCTATTTGGTTTTTGTAGGAAAAATGCATGAAACAATTTTGTTTTATTACAGAATCTTGTGAGTTGTTACGAAAAGTTTTGGAAAATCTTACTACAAACACAAACACATTCATATTACATGTGTTAGGCCGTATCTGAATTACAAGTTTATCTTGTTAAGTACGTGCATATGCTTACTTGCCCTGGTATATCCTGAATGTTCGGACGGGTCATCGCTTCTACAGTTACCTATATATAGGTACGATAAAAGTAGATTACTCTATTTATCATACACTCGTCACACATTCTGGTGACAATAGTATTAATAACAAGAAACCAAAAAGATGTACTTCATTTAAGTACGAGTGCGATTCTATTCTTAGCTGAAATTTCTATAGTGGCCTACAAAAATATTAAATATTGCATTAGATTTCGAACTCTGCTGTGTTTTTCAGTCGCTGACGTAAAGGCCTGTAAATGCCCTAAGAATATCAAAAACTGTAGGCGCCCTTTACACCTATAAATGGCCACTCATACAAAACAAATATGGTGACTATTGTAAGTACAGAAGTACGCCCAGCAAGTAACTTCGTGCACTTGCCAAGCATAAAGACACTGTGTACTCTACTGAGTATTTGGACACCACCAGTATACAGAATGAGTTTTTAATATGTGCTAACCCAGCGTGACCGGAATCCTTAGGACAGATAAATAGGGATACATTTATACGACATACGGTCTACAGTGATTTCAGAGGGTGGTAGACGCTGCCGGAAGTGGAGAGTGGAAATGTGGTATGTAACGATAAAAACGAAATTCATTGTGTTTAAGTAACTAAAATTAACATACTGGCAAGTGGGTACAATGTAGATGACAACAGAAAACAGTGCAATGGAAAATACACCACACATGCATCAAATATGGGTTGGCACCCTATTATTAATTAGAAGTTTGTAACCATCCCCTTGAAGCAATTTGACATGACATTTTAGTAATCTGCATGAAAAAATCAATAAAAGCGTTGGCATGGTAATACCAGTTTATCCAGACCGTTACCTCAGATATTACGTACTTAAATGGGAAGATTAGTGGTAGCTTTGAAGGTAGTCAGCATGTCACAGTTCAGATATCATAATCGACAAAGAAACAAGCTGCCTACCTCCCAGGCAACAATAAATATGATGTCAAACTAAACACGTTATTTCTGAGGGATCGGCCGGGATTAACAGATACTACCAGGGTAATTTTTTAATATTTATTTTTGCATGCTGATAACTATCTTGTCATATGAAATTCCTTCGAGCGTGGGAATACACAGCTCTGAGCAATTTGGAAGTGCTTACATACAAACGTGTGTACTCTCAGTGACTCCGTCTTCTGTGACTATCTACATTGTAACATTTGCCTATTTGCTACTTGCAGTTGCTTAATCGCAAGTAGTTTACCACTTATAGTTGCATAACACATTTCCACTCTCCACTTGTACGAGTTTCTCCTGCCCTCCTCAGGTCGTATATGCGTTTCCTTATTTATTTTCCTTAAGCAATCCGCTGACGCCGAGTAAGCGTACATTAACCACTCTNAATTCCTTCGAGCGTGGGAATACACAGCTCTGAGCAATTTGGAAGTACTTACATACAAACGTGTGTACTCTCAGTAACTCCGTCTTCTGTGACTATCTACATTGTAACATTTGCCTATTTGCTACTTGCAGTTGCTTAATCGCAAGTAGTTTACCACTTAAAGTTGCATAACACATTTCCACTCTCCACTTGTACGAGTTTCTCCCGCCCTCCGTAGGTCGTATATGCGTTTCCTTATTTATTTTCCTTAAGCAATCCGCTGACGCCGAGTAAGCGTACGTTAACAACTCTCCCTGTGTACTTGGTGACGTCACATTCGGGGTCGAGTACAGACATGCGTATACTTGGAGAGAATTCTTACATTGCCTTAAGCGTATGGTGTGGTTTTCATGTGGCCGGTACGGCATGNGGCCTTAAGCGTATGGTGTGGTATTCATGTGGCCGGTACGGCATGACTTAATACAAATATACAAATCAACAGACATTCTTCATCTGAGGTGAAACCAAATTAAAATTCATATCTGGAGCACAATTTCTGCTACCGTGACATGCATTTATTTGCACCGGTTTTCAAAGTGCCTGCCTTTCTTCAGTTTATCTCCCCATCACTTCATATTTAACAAGATAATATCATATTCCACTGACATTTTGTGAACTTGACAAACCTTTCTGAATCCCTAGCCACATCAACTTGTACATCTAGAGGCTGCTCATAGCAAACTTGAAGAACTCAATCTGCGATACGCTGTGTTTTAAATCCATTTCTTATACGAAATTATTAAATGTGCGTCCAATATGCTAGTCTACAAAAAGAAGGCACACTTCAGAGTATGCCTGTCCGTTACTTCCAAGGTGTCAAGCCCTGCGCATAGCGGCGATGGCGCACTTGTAGGGCGTGCCATTACGCCCTTACAGCTCCCACACGCGGACAAAAGCTCCAGGCTGGCGGGCCTCTTCGGATATACTTGTACGCTCATAGTGTATCCTTCCGCCATATGTGAAATTAACATGGCCATGGGACTAGTCACATTATTCATGCATCGGTCACGTGAAACTTTGAACTTATTAGAAAAGCGTGTATTTCTTACAAATTTGCACATTGTAACGCTTATGTAAATTAAAGGGGAAAAAGCAAAAGAAGTACATTCAGTATTCACAAATGTTTAACTTCCACTTCAGAGAAGGAACTGCTCTTCCTCCGTCGTTATCTAATGAACTGGGCCCTGGACGCGCGCCAGCCAGAGTGCCTGGTAAAATACATGCGGGTAAGGGCTGTGATATTTTAGAAGCTTTATTTCAAAATGGTAATTTTCCTTATAAATAAATCGTTAACTTAAAAGAATCCTTTCAACAATAACTTCTTAGAATATAATAAATTAATATTTTCTTCCTCCGAAAATAGTTACAATTTTTTGGCAATGGAAAGGGCTTACTAACATCCCCCGGTGTTATGCCTGAAGGCTTATCAGCGAACGACCAAACTTACACTAACGCCCATGCCTTACCTTGGATTCGAACACAGAGCTTCCCGCACCCCAGATCAGCGGCCCACCAACCGACTGCTGGCGGAGGTGGCCAAGCGGTTAGACCGCTCGCCTCCCGCCAACGCGAACCGGGTTCGATCCCTGGTCGGGTCACTCAGGATTTTCGCAATNAGCGGTTAGACCGCTCGCCTCCCGCCAACGCGAACCGGGTTCGATCCCTGGTCGGGTCACTCAGGATTTTCGCAATTGGGAATCGTGCCGGGCGATGCCGCTGGTCGGCGGTTTTTCTCGGAGATCTCCCGTTTCACCCGCCCTTGCATTCCGGCGCTGCTCCACTCTCACCTCACATCCTCCTCATCGGCTTTCGAGACCTCGTCGTTAAGAGCCGCCAGAATCTCTCGGCTGAACCGGCGTATAGCGTCACGGGAGGTAGGAATTTTAATTAGGTTATTGGAGCGAGGACGGAGAGTGTATTTCCTGCTCTCTCTCTCTATCTCTCTCTCTATCTCTCTCTATCTCTCTCTCTATCTCTATCTCTCTCTCTCGTCACCTTCTCAACTCTCGTCCACGGCCTCTCCGTGGAAGAAGACTGGCGAGCTTCCTGCCACGCCCTTATTGCGCTCGGGCCGCGACATCTCCTGTCGCTGGCTGGCGGTAACTGCGCACCTGGGGAAGGAGCAAGGGGTCTGTAGAGGACAGCGGGGATGATGGGGACGAACTTCTTATTCTTCTTCTCCTCCCAGCGGGGTTAGCGACGAGGTGGGTTCAAGGGCGAATATCGCGTCGCCTCCTTCCTCCAATACGAGGAGCGGCTCCGGAAAACAGGTAACTGGCTGTTCGCGGAGAACTGAGAGATTTTCAAAGTCCTTCCTAACATTTACTTCTCTCCTGATGTATCCTTCCGCCATATGTGGAATTAACATTGCAATGGGCATAATTATAGTAAGTGAAGTGAGTGAAGAGATTTGGGTGGCTTTTAACAGCGAGGTGAGCATGGAGCAGCGCCAGAATGAAAGGGCGCGGGAAACGGGAGAGACTGAGAAAACCCGCCGACCAGCGTAATCGTCCGTCACGAACCCCACATGCGAAAATCCGGGAGTGACCCAGCCGGAAATCAAACGTGGTTCGTCTAGGTGGCAGGCGAGTAGTCTAACCACTAAATCACCGCGGCTACACCTATGTATAGTCTGTTAGTGGTTTCTCGACACTCTTTGAATGAAACCTTTAAAAAGTCACCCCATAAATGACGTGCTTTGTTCTTTCCCTAATATGTCTTGTATCACAAGCGTTTTATACTTTTGTGAACAATAACAAATGTTATGTTTGGTCGATCTGAACTTAAACTAATATTTTATTTATAAAATATAATATTTCATTTGTAAATAGTATAAATAAAAACGGTGGGAAAATATGTGTTTTGGTAATACCAAGTAAGAAGTATTTCTCATGCACACTATTGCAATGAAGGGGGCACGAATGCAGTGAGTTGTCATTTTCATGTAATTTTCTATACTTGGTTAAGCTGTGTTTACACGAGGTGGAGGAATATCTTTAAAGTAGAACTTAAACAGGGCATTAGAAAAGTGTGAGGTAACCATGAATGGTATATAGTATATTCTAGTGTCAGTTAACTACGATAGTGAAATTGTAGGATGTTAAATGTATACCATTTATTACTCTAAAATGTATAAAGCAGGAATACATTAACTCCGTTTGCCATAAATTTAAACATTGCGCTCGCAATACCACGTCAGGACTTGAGACTGTTTTTTTCTTAATTCTACGCCAACTTACAGTCAATTCTCAATTACTTCAAACGTTTATGAAGCCATGCTAGAGTTCTACTTTCAATATATTCCTTCACCTCATGCATACAAAGCTTAACCAAGTTTAGGGAATGACGCTAAAGGGACAACGCACCGCATTCGTGCGCACTCAAATTAATAATATTCNAAGCTTAACCAAGTTTAGGGAATGACGCTAAAGGGACAACGCACCGCATTCGTGCGCACTCAAATTAATAATATTTTTAATAAGTACTATTTCGTACCTCTATTGTATTCTAGGAAGAAAGTGGAGATTGAGTTAGGTGATGAAATTTGGTTGTTTCGTAAATTAGTAGGTACTACCAGTGTCATTCATATACTTGGCCATGTACAATTTGTTTATAGTACTTAAATAACGGATAAAATATATAAAAATACCTCCGCTTAATTTAAAGCGTTTGAAAATAGTTTCAGAATGTTTTGCGCGAACAACTCATCGAAGCAAGTTCAATCTCAGTTAAAAATATTCACACACTCGCTACAAAACATTCTAGCATTCCTTGACTTTAACGGTTTGACCCCTTCGTAGCGTCATGCCTGTCATGACAATCTACAACACATTTCAAATAGGAAGTTTTCGTTAGAAATTATAGGCAAATGAAATATAGGAAAGAAATTACCCACTCTCCCCTCTTTATATCAATTTCAAATATTTAGTAAACTGGTGCCAAATTTCCTCGTTGCCATCACGTTCTTGAAATAGTATAATTTAACTTGTTAAGTTGGTGATATGTTGAAGCTTGTGACCAATATACTTGCTTTGCAATATACTGAACTTTACAAGCGGTAGACGCATTTGGAACATTCTACATGCCGAGCACGTTAGAGGAAATCTGTACATGCATAGGCCTCATTTCAGAAAGAGGAATGAGGATACTGTCTGTGACGCCTGGACATGTGATGATATAAGGAAACGTGGGCGGTCTGGCCGTGCCGAATGGATAGGTGCGCTCAGTGTGAGGTGTTATTGATGGAGGTTCGTTCTCTGCTGCAACCCTTAGGACTATCGTGGTGCTGTCTATCGGTGGAGTTAGGAATCATATGGGCGCTCTACCTACACCCTCCCTGGCAGACGTTCCTTAGATGGGTGGGTCTCACAGCTTCAACGATCGTAGGAACAAAATGCGGTTTTGCGCGCATGCAAGAACACTTACACACACATACATTTTTCTCACTTAACACTACAACTAGCTATGTAAAATGATATGGACTTATAAATTGAATATATCTTTGCGAAACCACATTACGAGTGTGTGTCTCTCAAGACGTCATTATCAGTTGCGTATCGCTTACTTATATTAAAAGGAAAAAACGGTTTGGTGACTGTAGCATCGGCGGATTGGAAGTGTTGGTAAACTATGCTTATAAGATATGTTAATGTGCAATTGACCTATTCGTGCTACTCTTCATTGGAGGCATAGTTATGATATGGTGGCTATAGCTTCGGTGGATAGGTAATGGTGGCCTACTTTGCTTATACGGGACCTTCAGTCGTATTTGGCTTCTCCACGCTTTTTGTCGCCAGGGTTGGTGTCAATATTATGAATTTGGTGAGTTTAGCTTCAGTGAATGGGAAATTATGTGGAACTATGCTAATAAGAGGGCTTAAGGTGTACTTACCCTTGCGGCCATGTTCGTCGTTGTTGGTGATGTCTATAATATGAATTTAGTGGCTGTAACTTAAACCGTTCCGAAATGATATTCAACTATGCTTATACGAAGTTTTAAGGTGGAATTGACTGTACCACCCTGTTCGTAATAAGGGGTGATGCTTATGTTATGATTTTGGTGTCTNCCACCCTGTTCGTAATAAGGGGTGATGCTTATGTTATGATTTTGGTGTCTATATATTAAAGAAATCGGAAATGATGTCAAAGTATGCTTATATGAAGGTTTAAGGCGTTCTTGGTGCTATCTACTTGATGTTACGCTCAAACTGGTATGGATGGTAGTTTGATGGTGGTGATACAAGACGGCGAACGTATAACACTATCATTTTGGANTACGCTCAAACTGGTATGGATGGTAGTTTGATGGTGGTGATACAAGACGGCGAACGTATAACACTATCATTTTGGAGATTTACACTTCAGCTGCGATTGAGTAGTGGTCCGGGTAGGATGTGTACCTACTTAGTATGTAATTACTCTCTCGTTACATGTACTTAGTCATTGCCTTATCTTGTTTATTATGTGAATACTTATTACGCAATTACTCCTAATTACAGTTACCCATAATTATATCTAATTAGCCTCAAATTGTCTCGAACCAAAGACTGTCCGACTCCTCAACAATCCTGCACCTCAGAAGGGGGTTGNTACGCTCAAACTGGTATGGATGGTAGTTTGATGGTGGTGATACAAGACGGCGAACGTATAACACTATCATTTTGGCGATTTACACTTCAGCTGCGATTGAGTAGTGGTCCGGGTAGGATGTGTACCTACCTAGTATGTAATTACTCTCTCGTTACATGTACTTAGTCATTGCCTTATCTTGTTTATTGTGTGAATACTTATTACGCAATTACTCCTAATTACAGTTACCCATAATTACANTTACGCAATTACTCCTAATTACAGTTACCCATAATTATATCTAATTAGCCTCAAATTGTCTCGAACCAAAGACTGTCCGACTCCTCAACAATCCTGCACCTCAGAAGGGGGTTGTGGAAACCGTCAGCCAACCACAACACCCCTCCATGGGGGAGGGAAGGGAAGGACTGCTTCTCAGGTAAAAGGTGCCGGCAAATAGTGCCCGTCTCTCCACAGCCCATTTACTGGTTATTCAAATGGCACTATAGCTACCGATGCTCTTTAGCACCGTCAAACACAGTCGATTTCACTACTGCTGTGTTTGGCGTTCATGAGGATTTGCAAAGGGTGAGAAATTAACATTATGTTGAGGGAGTGGGGGAATTTCTTTAGTGGTCTCTAGACTTTTCGAGATTAACATTATTCAGAAAGGGAATGATATACACTGAGTGGCGAAATTATTATGACCACCTCCTCAACACAATGTTGGACTACCTTTTGCCATTAATACTCCATGAATTCTTCTTGGCATGGACTCTATGAGATGTTGGTAAGTGGTATGAGGAATTTGAGACCATATCCGATGAACTGCACTTCCCAATTCCTTAAGATTTGATGGTACTGGAACCAGCTTCCTAATGCCTCGTTCGATCTCATCTCACAGATTCTCAATTGGTTTGATATCCGGTGATTGTGCAGGCCAACTAAGCAAGGTGACGCCTCTGTCATGCTCTTCGAACCATCTGCGGACAATGCCAGCTTTATGACAGGGAGCATTGTCCTGCTGGAAGTATCCATCCCCGGCAGGGTACACCATTAAAATAACATGATGTGCGTGATCTGCGATAACACTTAAATATCCTTGGGCATCCAGGTGTCGTTCCACAGGAATCAAAGGATCCATACAATGCCAAGAAAACATCCCCCAAACCACAATATTGCCTCCACCAGCTTGAATTGTTGTGGCAATGCAGTTGGGATCCATGCTTTCGTGCTGTTTTCTCCATATTCGCACCCTGCCATCTGCATGGTGTAATTGAAAACGCGATTCATCGGACCACATGACCCTTTTCCAGTCATCTGCTGTCCAATCCTTGTGCTCCTTTGCGAACTGGAGACGTCTGCTCTTGTTCAAGGCAGACAGTAGAGGCTTACGAACAGGTAGTCGGCTTCCATAGTGTATACGGTGTAATGTGCGGGGAACAGTACGTTCAGAGACCTTCGCAGTTGCTCCTTGATGATGATTCCCCACAATTTGACGTACTGTTGCTCTTCTGTTGGACTGGACCACTCTGGCAAGTCTCCTTTCAGATCGAGCATTCAGTAGCCTGTGGCGACCACAAGCCTGGCGTTGGGACCCGGTTTTCTGCTTGGTAGTCCGCTCTCTGTAAACATTAATAACTGCTGCTCTCGAACACTTCACAAGTGCAGTCGTTTTGATGATACTGGTTCCGACGCCAGAGAGTTTACAATCATCCCGCGTTCAAACTCAGTTAAATCACGTTTTTCGTCCATTTCTTTGCAAGCAACACAGTGCAATTGATGCATCACTTGCCCTGCATTCCCTTTTTAAAGCTATCTCCCCTCTAGTGGCAACAAAGTGAGGTTATGGCCGATCTGTCTTTAAGTGTCAAATGGTCATAATAATTTGGCCATTCAGTGTTTTTTATTAACAAATTGCAGTGTGCCTGGTGTGAATTAAGCACACCAAGACGACACGAAATCTTGTGCTACACCGAAAACCTGGGTTTTCACAGTCACTATATCTTAGTCACTTATGGCCTCGCTTTTTTTCGCAGCTAGTATTGTCTATCTGAAATAGGCTTCAAGCTTCGTTAATTAATTTGCATATGGGGAAGACTCGTCTCGTCCTTTATCGTGCTTTATTGCTCTTCAGGAGAGACATTATTTTCCCAGGTAGGAAAATAGTGTGGAGATTGTGGAACTAATTAATTGAGAGGCTATTAACAGCGAGGTCTTGTGAGGCGATGAAGATGAAGCGAGGTGAGTATTGAGCAGCGTCGGAACGCAATTGCTGGGGAATCGGGAGATACACGAGAAAACCCGCTTACCAGCGTCATCTTTCGGCACGATTCTAACGTGCTGAAATCCGGTAGCGACTTCGCCGGGAAGCTAACCAGGTTTGCCTGGGTGGGAGGCAAGTAGTCTGACCACTACACCATTGCGTCCGCAGCGGAAATAGTCTTTGATATTTGAGTAAGACAAAACATTTTCCGAGAGAAGCAGTTCCGTGACATCCCCTCCACAATTTGTTCGTACACGGGGTATGCCATGACTACAGAAATCCAACAGAAGGCTACAGGAATGCTGACGCCTCGCCCTTGGGCAACTTCGCCCCGACGCTACAGTCCATCCACGGTTACTCCCAAATGTCCCGAGGCCCTGCTTAAGCTTAAGTACTACCCGCAAGTATTCCTCCCCGTCTTATGCAAAAAAAAACTTAACCAATTAAAGAACATTACACCAGAGGGACAGCGCACCGCATTCGTACGCACACAGTGACATCACATTTTGCAAGGGAACTATTTCTTACTACGGTATTGCCAACACACATATTTTTATACTGTTCTTATTGATATTATTTATAGGCGAAACTTTATTATTTATAAATAAAATATAAGTAAAAGATCTATTTAATAAAAAAAAATAAGGTACTTTTATGACAGAAGTATAAAACGTATATGATTCATTGTATTTAGGAAACAACCGCATAGTCTGAATCAAACCTTTGACAAAACACCTCATGTATGAAGTGTTTCGTACGAATGCGGTACGTCGGCCTTCCGGTGTAATTTTCTAAGCTACGTTTGCAGGAGGCGGAGGAATATACTGTAAGTAGAACATTAGCGGGGCTTCATAAAAGGTGGCAGTAATCGTGATTAGACTACACACGTCACACATGGGTGATATTTCAAAGGTTCTATTCGAAAGGTGTGAAGATACCGCGAATGGGCTGTAGCATGGCGGCGGTTGTTGAGGCCGCGCACGCCGAGATGGAGATACGCGATAGTGCCGCGGAGCCATAGAGGCGAGATTCCCTCGGCGTCACAGGGACATCCCCCGCCCCAGTCCTAGGCACAAGCACAACTCCGACTGCCATCCACCTGACGACGCCGGAACCCTCGACTGCCGGCTGGCATGCCTCACTTGCATATTGCTGCGATGCCATCAGCAGACCTGAACTGTATGCCCTGCCTGGAAGAGCCGTCTCACGCCGAAGTGCAATCAGGCCGGCAGGCAGCAATATCTCGGCACGCTGTTGCCCAAGCCTGCTGGCGGGAACCAGCGTAGATCGCCTCAGCTGAACAGAGAACCAGGCAACACCGCGCTAGGCACAGACACATTATAGGCCTACCTAGAGCTTGTATCCACGTTCCAGGCAGAGAAGCGTGGAGCGACAAGGGCGGCATTGCCACAAGCATCAAGTGCCCCATCGCCTCTAGGCACAAGCCTCTGAACTGGTGTGCAGTATTCTCGTCGCACTGCGTGTACCTATGGCACTTTCAGCGGTGACCGTATCATTTTATTGATGGAAGGTCTGCAGGAAGGTGCAATGCAGGGCCCTTGAATTATATATATATAACACGTATATTCAGAGGTGAAAAGCTTTGTAAAACGTATATTCAGAGGTAAAAAAACTTTGTAAAACTTGTTTTAGTTTTTCTGAAGCGCTATGAAGTGGTGTTTCTAATGTGCGTGATGTCTTGAGAGCACTCGACAGCCATCGTCTGGAGTATATGATCTCGTGGATGAGCACAATGGACGCAAGTTTAGTTTCGTAGTAAAACGTGTATTACAAACACCCTGCAGCGCAGTACAAGCGCCTAGTAGGCGGGAGACTTAACGTGGTCGCCTGGCTGAAGGTATTTTTAATTTCAGCACTCCTTAAACTAAATTGAGATTTTAGAAATTTTTGCTAATCGATGTTATATTGTAGTTTTTATAATATAGTACAATTATATGTATGTGAATACTGGACATAGGTGTGTGTGGTTTTGTGTAAGCGTGTATGTGTATGTATATGCATATACACCTATAAAGTACACCGAAGAGCCAAAAAAAACTGATATAGACGTGCGTATGCAAATAACGGTGGTATGGAACCAATCAGAGTAACGCGATGCGGTCGGCAGCGTCTGTATAAGACAACAAGCGTNGCTAGATACGTTACTGCTGCTACAATGGCAGGTTATCAAGATTTCAGTGAGTTTGAACGTGGTGTTATAGTCGGCGCACGAGAGATGGGACATAGCATCTTCGAGGTAGCGATAAAATTTGGATTTTCGCGTACGACCATTTCACGAGTGTACCGTGAATATCGGGAATCCGGTAAAACATCAAATCTTCGACATCGCTGTGGCCGGAAAAAAAGATCGTGAACGAACGGGACAAACTACGACTGACGAGAATTATTTAATGTAATAGACGTGCAACCCTTCCTCAAATTGGCGCAGATTTCAATGCTGGGGCATGAACAAGTGCCAGCGTGCGAACTATTCGACGGACCATCATTGATATGGGCTTTCGGAGCCGAAGGCCCACTCGTGTACCGTTGTTGACTGCACGACACAAAGCTTTACGCCTCGCCTGGGCCCGCCAACACCGCTATTGGACTGTTGACGACTGGAAACACGTTGCCTGGTCTGACGAGTCTAGTTTCCAATTGTATCGGGTGGATGGAAGTGCACTGGTATGGAGACATCCTCGTGAATCCATGGACCCTACATGTCAACAGGGGAGTTTTCATGCTGGTGGAGACTCTGTCATGGTATGGGGCATGTGCAGTTGGCGTGAAATGGAACCTCTGACAGGTGCCAGATACGTAAGCATCCTATCCGATCAACTGCACCCATTCATGTCCATTGTGCATTCCGACGGACGTGGACAATTCCGGCAGGACAATGCGACACCCCACACGTCAAGAGTTGCTGCCGAGTGGCTCCAGGAACACTCTTCTGACTTTAGACACTTCCATTGGCCACCTAAATCACCAGATATGAACATTATTGAGCATATCTGGAATGCCTTACAACGTGCTGTTCAGAAGAGATCTCCACCGCCTCGCACTCCTATGGATTTGTGGGCTGCCCTGCAGGATTCATGGTGTGAATTGCCTCCTGCATACGTTCAGATATTAGTAGAGTCCATGCCACGTCGTCTTGCGGCACTTCTGCGTGCTCGCGGGGGCCCTACACGATATTAGGCAGGTGTACCAGTTTTCCTGGCTCTTCAGTGCATATGAATTTACGTATATACATAAAAAGTACATCAAAATAGAAATCATGTACGTTCACTATTCAGTTTATTTTATTTTATTTATTCTACTTTTTTTATATTTCGTATAGGCTACTTTCTAATAATATAACAGTCGTTAAATTTTGTGTAATTTTTCCTATTAATTGTTTCTTTTTCCTTCAAAAATAAGTTATGTTTTATTATGTAAAGTGATTAAGTGTAAGAGATGGGGATAATACCTTAATTTCGCCATACAAATATAGTTATTTATTATTCTTATTACAAGAATGTAAGTGCTTAGGGTGACCTAAGCATGGGCGCCACGCTACATCGTAGAATATAAACAAAAATCACTTAACTAACGCGCCGTATTCCCGTCTAAAATAATAAGAAAATAATATATGCCGTATTTCTAAAGGTAAAAGTGTGGTGCACTTACCTACACCTTTTTCAAGATCCTGCAATGGAGTGTTCATACTTAAAAATTACCGCAAAAATGGAGAATCTGAAACTTATACGTTTATTATAATATCAGATATTCCTAAGCAAGAGTCATTCAAGCACGTTGCGCAGTTTTGTAATTCGACTTATTCTGTCGACTTTTGCACGCCGTTTGGCGACTGGGCAGGAAAGAGCCTTAACAGGGTCTTTTCTCTATGTGACGTCAGCCGGCCTGCAGGCCTCTTACGACCAACGAACGCTAGTTTGCTTCCGAGCGTAACTTAGCAATGACTGCTTATTAGCGATCGTGACCACTCCTCCTTACTTGAGGCGATCGCTATCTTTTACTTCAAAGCAAACACTTTGCGACTACACACACTTTCCGAGAACAGTTGGGGAAACTTAGTTAGTAAAATATTTTTCTTTTGAATGTAATCGGGGCAAGTTTCAGTCGTCAACATTTCACAAAAGCCATTTTCGATGTCACTGAAAAACACCACGTGTGGAAAGAAAACAAAAGTTAAAAACACGTATTACAAGCATTGAACAAAATATTGAAACGTGGTCATCTAGCACGAAATTATGATCTGTGATATTTAATATATAGCGTATGCTCCTACTTGCATTGGTCTTGTGTACTGATTATCACAGATTATCAACACTAACATTCCTAGCATATTCTTAACATTCCACACAAATATTAAAAAGTTTAAAAATTGATGTGGTGTTTTGAGACGATAACACTTTTTGAAATGTGATTTCAAATCAAATAATGCAACGTAACGAACAGAATATTCTCTCTTCAAAGTGTTTTTTCATAATAAACATTCTATATTATGAACTATATTCAATAATGTTCAGTGTAATCTGAAACTTCTAATAAATAACAAAAAAAGGTTGCATTTCATTCATTGTAATTTTAACTCGTGCGTGGTTCATGTAATAAATAAGTGTAGGCTTATGTGGATATATATTTTAAAAAGTTCATAATTTGAATGGTTGGCGAGAAAACAATTTCAAATAATTAATTTGTAAAACGTTAAAAAGTTACTATTTGTCAAAAATAATTTAAATTCAAATGGATTAGAACTCACTATGACACTTAGATATAAGTTGTGTACAGGTAAAAGAAACAAAATGTTTATTGTATGATATTAATGTGAATTTTATCTGTATTGTAATTAGGCTAAAGTTATGTGGAGAGCACAGGGACCGAGCCGGATTGGGGTGGCATTTTATGTGCAGAAACAGAAAAACTATGGTAAGTGCGCGGTCAAGAATAGGGACTAGTACTCACAAAAACTTGGAAAACTGAAGTTGTTTGCAATCGGGATAAATCATTGCCACAATAAGATCAAATCAATCTACGTGCGTTGCATGATGGAAAAAGCCTATGATATAGGGGTTTAATATAAATGTTTAAGACAAACGCAAAAAAAAGTTGAGTACAACTTGAGTATAGACTCATCAGTTGTGGTTGATATGCAAGAAAATTAAAGGGGGCAGCCAAGGTGGTTCTATGGAGTCCATCTATACTCGCTTCATGGTGTCCTGGGACAGCCGGGAAACGGAGAACAGTGTTTAATATTTTATGTTTGCAGTGGAATTTAGGACTCCATTTCAGGTTCGGGAGATTGTTGGGTGGTTTCCTGACCTACAGACACCAAATTCGTTGAGACCAAATTATCGGAGAATCAGGACTTTTCACACAAGGTATACATGCATTTTTTTGTCTATTGCAAATAGCGCTGGTGTGCTACTACGCAGTTTATTTATACACCTGGAGAAGAGCCTTGCCAGAGCGAGGAAGAGTCGTGCCAGAGAGTGGTAGAGTCGTGCCAGAGAGTGGTAGAGTCGTGCCAGAGAGGGGAAGTGTTTTGCCAGAGAGGGGAAGAGGCGGACAGGCAAGCAACCAGCGTGGTTCGGCACCGCCAGCAGGTCCTTCAAGCAAAACTCTCACCTAATTCGTTCAGTCTCTCCCTTTGGTCAGTAATTTCGTAAGGATCGTATAATGTTCTTCGGGAAAGTGTCTTAAGGAATTTTTGGTAATGTCGTATTTCTGAAAACATGTAATCGTTTTAAAACTGATTTACTGTGATTTGGCCCTGTACAGTAATGCAAAAGAGCTTTGTAAACTGTCACTTTAAGCGTTTTGATAAATATTTTACTCTAGCGAACCGGCCCAGCTTCGCCCGGTAACAATTTACATTTTTACAGCGATACATTGTAGACAAAAATGGTTACTGTGGGTCATCCTTAAAAGATAAGCATATGCTATCTCGTACTTTTCTGTATACCTTTCTAAGAGCTACAATTTGGCTAAGTTGATGTATCTCTTATGGTTTAGTCAGCGCAAGCCATGTAAGCGCCCTACAAGAGGTTTTTCACGACTTGATTACAAACGGTTTGACATTTCTCTACTACCATTACAGTAAATATAAATGTATTATACACCAAAAACCTTCAAGAAATTTTCTAAATGATGTTGAAAACCGCATCAAAATCCATTAAGTGGTAGTTTAGAAGTGCTAAGCGAATGCACAGACAGATGCAAATAAGCGACTTTGTTTTATACTATTCAGAGATTAAGGATTTAAAATATTAATTGTTTATATTAATATTAAATTAATTTGAAATCAAATTATGTATTTTATAATGATACGGATATTCCCCATGCAGATCTTTCTAGAAAATAATAAAAAGTATTATATTTAAAATGAATAATGCTTTAAAAAATCCCATCTCAAAAATATGTTTCAGTGGTATTTGTGCTTATGCACATGTACGTTCATGTTTGTACTGCAGAAAAAATGCACTGTATACTGTTATAAAGATCTCGGTATTAAAGTTAATTGTATCTTTTGAAAACATTAACAAGGATTGTTTCCTAGTCTCGTCACCAGAGATTCTCCAGATTTGTTCACTATTCCCACCGCCTCGTTCATGTCGTGCACAGAATGAGAAAGGAGCAAACACAATTTGATACAGTACAGACGGGTGTGGGTAAGAAACCTGGAAGGCGGGAAAAGGCGAATTCCTGTTCTGAAATGCTTCTGAGATCAGCGACTTGGAAAGACAGAATTTGAACGTAAACCCTCATTCCCATGAGATGTGAACATATACGGCAGAAGTATACTTCCCCAGTATTTTAATCTTCAACAGCCATTAATGTATATATCTCTAACTCAGTACGTTTATTCTGACGAAATTATATTTCAGTTTTGGCTTAACAACTGTGCTTACTATTAATACTGTTTCACCACGCTGTCATAATATCTCAATTACATTAGAGACGTCAAGGTCTTCTCTCCGAATGACTACAAATAGCAAGTTTTGATTTTAATCAGAGTGGCTCTTTATCCTCGACCTGTATTGCTAGCAGTGCAATTCCTATCTGCGTGCTGATTAAGTTAGAAATGTATGATGCCATCACACAGGACACTGTACTAATTAATTTCGAACCTGTTCAGCTCTATACATGATTACACTGGCTCCAACCTTGTTGCAATTGCAGTTACTAATTGACTGTATAATGGTTGTATGGATGTATCAGAACGTCTTTACGCCTTTTCTTCTGTGATGTACCCCGAGTGACTGCTTTGAAGTTAATGTGTTAATAAATTGCTTGAAATAGACAGGATTTTCTGCATTCTCCGAAATAAATAAAAAACCGGGTCAAATATTGATATACTTAGTACCAATACATTTAAATTAATGTAGAGCGAGGTGGCGTAGTCGTCTATCACTAAACTCACATTCGGGAGGATCCGAGCTTGATTCCCGGCCCGGCCATCCTGGTTTGGGTTTGTCCATGATTTTGCGAGATCACTCCAGGTGAATGCTGGGATGGTTCCTTAATACAGACCCTGGACTATTCCTTTCCCAACATTGCTCCCCTACCAAGCCCTTGCTGCTGTTTGACTTAAGTAAGAAAAGGAGCTGCATCTTACATCGTTACTTATCTACTTACACAAATACAGCGAGATTTCAGATAACTACTATATATTGAGGCTGGACACTAGCTCCAAATACAAGGAGAAATTTTGTAAAGGTTTTTCCCGTTTCACAGATTGATTTGTGCTGGGTGCTGTTTAGGGACGAGAGTTTATCTGAATGAGGGACTGCCATGTTTACAAGATACGTATTTACGCGTAATAGGGCTGGTTTGTAAGTCGCTTATTATGCTCATTTTTTATTGAGAGTGGAATAAGAGCTGTCTGGTCCTTCTTCCGGAACAAGCACAATGTAACCGTTAAGGCTTGGAACATTATTTACAGCGATCACTCTAGCCTAATATTAGACTAGAGTGTTTATCTTCAGCTGGCAATAGTACAATATGTATGCTTCATGTTCTTTTTTTTTTATCTGCATATGAAAATGTTCATAGGACCGTGCTTTCTTGCTTGCCATTAAGTCTGAAGTAAGTTTAAATGGCACAAACTTTAACTTGACTTCGGTAGCTGTGCAAGCCGGTTATTTTCTTAAGCGGATTTTCCTCCGGAGTTAATTGTGGTGATTTTGAAGGACATTTGATATGCATGACACCTACGCAATCAGAAGCACTCTCGTGTTTACAAGCGAGTTGAATTATTTGTTGTAATTCATGTCACGTATCGTACGTATTACTTTCAAGGTAGTAATCTGCTGACGTCACCAGACTGATGTACAGTGTGTAGGTGGCTCAGGGAGGGGGGCTGAGAACTTTGTATGTTTTGCCTGCAGCCAATACTCAAGAGAATGAAAACATTACAAACAGCATATAAATGTATGCTCTGTTTACTTTGCAGACATTTCCCACACACTATCTGTACGGAAATACCGAAAACATCTGGGTGAAATTCGGGTAGTATAAAGGAGTATGCAAATCTGAGAAAGCCACGGCAAGGGAAANAAAAAAAAAAAAAAAAAAAAAAGTCGTTGTAAAATGGAAAATTGGTGCAATAACGAGGAAATGGCATCACACAGGGCGGTCTTAGTACTATACGAAAGAAAAAACTCCCTGAATGACATTTGAATGTTTTCTTGTGACTCTTCAGACCACTAAAGTCTGAAGTCATTAAAGAATGCTTTGTAAGTCTCTCTCTGCTCTATCGTTTCCCTGACTAGACCACATTTATCATCCCGCCTGTCCAAGGGACACACGAATACTCAATTTCATGTATAAAATTATACCTGAATATAACCCCAATAGGAATAGTTAGGTATATATTGGTATCCGTGGGAGGAGGTGTAGAATTGAACTTCTGCTCCTCCAAGATATAATCTATTCATGGTTTCTTCACACTTTTTAAACCAATCCTTTGGTTGTTTCCTAAATATTTCATGTATCACAAGCATCTTATACATCTGTTAACATTAAAAATACTTATTGATGATTAAATTAACCTTTTGCTAATATTTTATCTACAAATAATATGTAATTTTTTAAATAAAATGAATAAATACAGAAATAAAACAGGTGTGTTAGTAATGGCTGGCAAGAAATTGTTACGCAAAACATTATCACACTGAGCGCACACGAATACAGTGCGTTGGCCCTCTGGTGTCATTATCTAAGATTTGTTTGCTTGAGGCGGAGGAATATCCTGGAAGTATAATTTTTGCAGAGTTTCAGAAAAGTTGAAAGTAACCATGGATAGACTGTACATCTGATATCACGGCGGTGTTCATCAAATTATGCAAAGAAAATATACTACCATATTTGGTTACACTTAAGAAAAAATTCATAATTGCCAAACAACAATTTTTTGCGACATAAATCTTGGTCATCGCATGCAGAGGTGTCTGCACTTATAAATTTACGTTACATTTTAAGAGAACCTGTAAGTTATAACATTTTTCACGGTTTTTTTATTGTTATTTTACTTTGATCAAAATTTGCTATACCCTTCATTCCAATTCAAGGTAAGCTTCTCTGCGCTTTATTTCATAAGACGCCATCTTATTCTTTCGAGTTTTCCAATGCGATTTATTAATAAGTAATCTATGCAAGAACTGATTTCTACAAAGTAATGCGTTGCATTTACGGCAAGGCAACCTTCGGAGCGAAGGGAATTTTACGCGATATTTTTGAGTCCAAATATTTAGAATTTGAACCCTGGGGTGAAACCATTTGAGTGCTATTTGTGTATAGGTTAAGGTTACTAAAGTATAAATAAGAAGTTATCACTATTTCTAAAGAGCATCCTTTCATTTACATGGATGCAAATAATTTTGATGAATTTATTAATACGTTAAAAAGTGTAGGTCTTGACGTCTTGTTGGTAGCAATATCATTAGAGATGCAGAGAGAAACAAATCCAATGCTAGTGAGACAATTACAAATACACACGTGCCTTACCTGGGACTCGAACACATAATGCCTTGTACCATAAGCTGGCGTGCAACCTACTACATTACGGAGGTAGGATTTGGAATATCAACTTCCATAGTAATCAGTCTAAGACTAGGATTATCAACTTCATATATTTACAGGGACATCATTTTTAAAACCAGTGTGAGAGTCACTAAATTTATGCAAGTTTTTATGGCTTGCCGTATTACTACTCGTGCGCAGAATTTGGTGGAAACCACTTCACCAGTTCCCTAGGTATGGCATAAAAGCTTCAGTTTCTCATTTCGTGCTATCATCCTAAAAAAAAGGCTCTATATACCCATATCTGATACTTCTAATCGATACTGAAATATTTTAAATTATTTAATAGAAATGATTAATATATGCAAACAATTTATACTGCACCGTTTTGAAAAAAAAATGTGTTGCCAACTTGAATCTTGTAAGTTTACAGTCCCTCTGTAGTACTATTTGTGTGAAAAATTGGGTGGTAATTAGATGATTTGTTTCTGAGATATGACATAAATAATGCATTTTATCACTTGAGACAGGTGATACAAGGGGGCGTTTGTGGCCATTACTCAATGCTTAAAACGTCCATACAACAGGCTGGAAAGGCAGAAGTCTGCGTTTTAAGAGGTAGATTAGTATGCCACGCTGCAATAAATATCACCACCCGGACTCATTTGGACGAGGTCTTAACGTCGGACTGCACGACACGGTTGGTCGGCTCGTCGTATAGCCATTCATCTTGGCCGTTCTGTCAACCACTGTGACACGATGTGTGCAGGAGTGTATATTACAGGTCGTACGAGACGTAGAGAAGGCATTGATCCCACCAGATGCACTACATATAGAGAAGATCGTCGTGTCCGCCGACGTGCAGTAGTAGAATATGGCACCACAACCAGAGAGATCCTGCAGTCTGTGGGGCCAGCACTGCATTTGCCTGTCTCAACAAGAACCGTTAGCCCCAGTATGATAGAGGCGGGACTACACCACTCCTCCCACTGCGCCGTTAGCCATTGGCCACTCGGCATTGGACAGTGGAATGGCGACGCGCAGTAGCAGAATATGACACCACCAGAGAGATCCTGCAGTCTGTGGGGCCAGCACTGCATTTGCCTGTCTCAACAAGAACCGTTAGCCCCCGTATGATAGAGGCGGGACTACACCACTCCTCCCACTGCGCCGTTAGCCATTGGCCACTCGGCATTGGACAGTGGAATGGCGACGCGCAGTGTACGTCCGCTCATGTTCTACTTCCACAATATTCCTCCGCCTTGTGCAAACTAGGTTTAACTAAGTCTATAAAATTACACCAAAGGACAACACACCGAAATAATGTTTTGCATGAGAACTATTTCTAACTTAGCGCTACCAAAATACATGTTTTCTCGCTGTTTTCATTCACATTTATTGTACATAAACTACTGATAAAACTCTAATTTAATGAAAACTAAGATACTTTAACGTTAACAGAGGTATAAAAAGCTTTTGATAAGAGGTTTATTTCGGAAATAACTTAACACGTCATACACGGGGTGATATTTCAAAGGCTTAATTCTAAATGTGTGAAGAAATTGTGAATAGACTATGAGGTATACTGCAGGCTTATCTAGGCCCCACGTTGTGGAAGCCAACTTAACTTGACGCTACGTACTGTTACACTGATGCTATGGCTGGGCCCCACAGTTGTTCGCCAAATAACAATGACGCTGTACCGCCACTGTGGAAGACAGGGTGACTTATAGCGTCGTAGTTAATGCCTCCAGGCACAGACTATATGATGCCTGAAGGTTAATGGGTTTGCAATAATGTAGTCTTTTACTGTTTCATTTTGAAGGAAGAATATATTGTCTGGAGTTTACACAAGAACTACATCCATCAACACTTGAGAGGTGTGGTACTCTAATTAGGCTATTTGACTATTCGGATTAACTGCGGACGACTTTGTGGTTAAGTGGGGGCTTCTCTGCGCTGCGATTGGATACTTAACGATTGCTGGTATGATGTCAGCTGTGGTGGGTGAGCTCCAGCGGTGTGGGGCAGCCTTGGAAACAGGCCCGCACTAGGTGTCGTCTCCCCTGGAGGGCTTTACTGACGTCCTGACGTACTGTTGTGGCCGGAAATCCGATTCCCGGCCTCTCGACCGACTGACTGACTCTGCGTGGTACGCTAGAACTGACTGATTCCTCGGACTAACCTCTTGGCTCCGCAATAATCAACTGTACCCCACTTCTCTCGTAAAGGGGTTTTTTTGCTTGCCAGTGTCCTCCCTTAAGTGTCGGCACATGTCTCTATTATTGGGGGGAGGGGGTGAGGTGGTGGAACGCAGAACAATGCCTTTCAAAACACTTGCCCTGGTTCCTGAAGGTTGGTTGTGGGGGGGTAACACTTTGCTCCTAGCTTACTCTCGTCAGCTATTTCTTCCGCGGTGCGTGTTTTCTGAATTAAGGCGAACTATGCATGATTATTTTCTATCTCGTGAAACCTTTGCGATCAACAGATCTTACGGGCTTGCTAGAGGCGTAGGGGNTCTCCGCGACACGTGTTATAGTTGCCACATGCCTCATTCTCGATTTGACCTTCCCCTGCGGTGACTAGGAGTGACACGTGTCTCACTAAGTCTCTACCCTGGTTATGCGGGGGTGGGCCAGCGTCGCTCTAATATTCCTAAACCGTCACACGTCAACTATATGTCCACGAAGTTGGGACAGACAAGATGGCGGGCACCCCATTAACCAAATACCAAACACCAAATACGAAAATGTTACGGGTTCTGTAAAATGTATTTAGGTACAAAATTATAATTAATGTACGCGTAAGTACGAGAAACGTTGCAAATTATTCACATGGTCATATAAAACAAAAAAAAAACAACTCTATAAAATACGGTATAACTGTGGAGTTGTGTTATGTATATATGTCATCAGACAGACATTGCGTGTGCGTGTGCGTGTGTACAGCTCAGTGGGTTGGTGTGCGGATGCGCACTATTTATTTATAGGGTTTACAGTTTGAATCTCCGTCGTATAGCAAAATTTTTTATGTTATACGTTCTTCCTGTTTATAATTTAGGTCATTGTTATAAAATGTTTTTATTTCTAGAATACCTTTGTCTAAAAGCAATAATACTTATGTAACAGCACAGTGCAATCGACTAGCTGTAGTCGTTTGCAAATAAAATCGATTGGTTTCTAAAGCACATAATTTGAGCTGTGTTGCCCAAGTAATGTTAACAGGCACACATAAAAGCCTTAAGTTTAACATTGTGGTAGTAATGCCTTCCTTTGGCCTTCAAACCGTGACAGCTTGTTTAATTACGGAAAACACAAGTTTTATTATTGTGCTCATTTAAGAGACATATGTAAATACAGTGTACTGGGTNAAAAAAAAAAAAAAAAAAAAAATTGAAAGATGAAGGGGGTGGGGGGAAGTAAAATCAGGTCATATTTCCCCACCCAAATGTAAATTAAATATTCAAAAGTAAAATTTAAAAACAAAATAGCAACATTTATTTTATTTTAAAACATAAAAAAATTTGTGATCACCCTGGAACATAAAAGATGTTTATAGCATTTTGTGTGTCCGTATCTGTAAATTAGCCCATTGATTATGAATATTGTTTAACTATAAAGTTTTAATATTATAGCTTTCGTAATTTCTCCAAAATAAAAATATGAAATCTCCCCCTCCCCCCCCTCCCCAGAAAAGTAAATTCTTATCTATGCCCCTGTTTAAATAATTTCCTATTATTGTACTGAGTAGAGTAATTGTCCATCGTACATACATGTGAATACAGTACCTTGTTTTTCATACATAGGCAGTGCTGTTACTCATCTCATTTTCCATACATTAATAAAACTTGTACTTAGAAACCTAAATAAACGCAGCCTTCAGGGGAGAGAATAAGAAGCCATCTTCGGACTTTTGGGTGCATCACAAAGTGCCTACAAATAGCATTTATACCCCTGTCCCCTGCGACTTGTTTTGCCTGCCATTTACAATTTTCTGTTAGCACTCTAGGTAATGTGTGGGTATGAACTGATGCGTTCTTTCCTCTCTTCTGTTATAGAAACTTTTATGTCTTCTGTTGTGCATATAAGTATAACAAATTAGCAGAAATTGGGCATCGTGTAGTGCCGACTTAAACCACTCACGCTTCTCGCAGAATTTAGGCACTTGCAACTTCATAAAACCCCTTTTAAATATAGGAAGAAATGCTGTTTTGAAAATATGATAGACTACATAACATATTAAAATTAACACTGTTAAGTGGTAAGGGAATGCTAGTAAAGAGGATAAAATACCCACGATGTACGAATAGAAACTAAATTTGCTGTATAAATTAACACTCCTCATTATGAAGATGATCTGACATGTTATAAAATATATTTTGTTCGTAAAGTATAATCATGCATACAAAATGAGTGGTCGTAAACGAAAAAAGTATTTATTCTTTCAACAAAACATGAAGCACAGAAAACATAAGCAGTTTAAGGAAAAATCTAAGCCTTAAATGATGTGGTAAGGTGTGTGCAGATGAAACTAAAGTCTGTTAACTCGTGTATTGGTTTCCAATGGAACTAGGAAGGCCGTGTGCGTTGTTGGAATTTCCTTAAGCATTAAAAAAAATAGTTATAGTTTATGTGTACCTTAAGTGAAACTTGTGAGGCGACGACCTCAAAACACAGGAGACGGTGTTGTTGGCAGGGTAACTGTTATTTACAGTAATACAAGTACAAACAATATTAAAAAGTAGTGTGTGTGTGCACATGTTAATGATATTTATTCACAAAAATAAGCCTCTCTGATAGAAAATGTTGGATTTGAAGTATGATCTGCTTAAATAAGGTTGTGATATACAAACCAACGTTAGGATCAAAGGTAAACATAACAGGCTTGATGCCTGTTTACATTGGCTATATTTAAGCATTAGAATATTATTGGAAACTGCAAACCTAGAAGATATGTTTCCGTATGACAGATAAGCGCTTACTGCATAATTCTTAGTGCATACTTTTTTTATTGTAAACTTAGCATAACTATAGGCGGTTTTTGTTATGTATAAGTTTCATGCGTTATTTAGTGTTATCATTACTGATAACAACTTCAGGTAAACTTTTTTCGCACTGTTATGAGTCGAGGTTTTAGCGTAGAATATAAAATAGTGTTCTGTGTATGTGTAAACACACATAGCTGCCAGCTTACCAGACAATAACCACTAATGCACATCATTATTGTAAACCTGGATCTTACAGAAACCAAAATTGTGTTGTCGCTTTAAAACAAACATCTGTTTAGAGTTGAGCCTTATAAGATCATCAATGTCCGTTTCCCGTAGCAAGCGTAAGGTTTTCTGCTCAATGAGATGCACACGCGTACAGCGTTCGCATATGTTGTACATGTCTCAGGAAGTGCGATATCCACATACACTAGGAAAAGAATTTGTGTATGTCTCGCATCCTAACAGTTCATAGGCTACTATTTTGAAAAGCGATTTATATGTAGTTCTTAATTGTTATTCTTAATATTAATTTTTCTAAAGAGTGACATTGAGGCATTAACTTTCGAAAAAGGCCACTGAGAAAATATCTTAGCAATGAATACTACATATTTAACCTTTAATGATATAGAAGAGCCAAGATAAAGATAACCGGTTTTCTTTGCGATTTGTTATAAACATGGCGTGGCGATGAATTTAAAGTTAATATGCAGGGCAGTGAGAACACTGCCAATTTTTTTGTAAGGCAAGGCATGGGTAAGTGTAAAAGTTATATCAAAATTTGAAAATGAATTTTTTTTGTATTCCTTCAATAACATAAAAATAAAATTTAACTCAAGCCTTTTAATTTTTAAATAATACATAATAGATAAGTGCTTTTACTGCAACAGATACTTATTCATACCTTTCTTGAAAAAAATGTCTGCGATTGATTAATATCAATACTTTCACTGTCATGCCTTTTCAGCCAGAGCTACTAATAGGTTGATAATTTTTAATCTATGCACCTACATTCCAGCATAGATTCAGTATTTGTTTTCGACTAGTGAACAATCATTTTCTGTCAATTTACTTTCACATACGAACGGAATGAANCATAGATTCAGTATTTGTTTTCGACTAGTGAACAATCATTTTCTGTCAATTTACTTTCACATACGAACGGAATGAAAACGTTACTGTGATGTATGACAAAATTCATGATTAATATAAAATTTGTAATTGTAAGTGCTAGGAGTACTCGTATTTTATCATTAACACCTAAACTATAGTAAAATAATTAATTATAATCGAAAACAATGACCATTTTGTATTTTTTATAATACAATTTTGCAGAGAAAACCAAATAGTAATTGATATCACTGCAAATTTTAGCAAATACAGAATTCTACGACAGAAACGAAACACATGCCGCGTGGACGCATGTCTTTTCCTGCCCACTCATTGTTTACTTTGCAGTTTTGCACTTTGGTCAGTTTATAAAACAATAAAAAAACCTTCAATTTCAAACTCCTATGCACGATCTACAACATTAACTATATTAAGGCATTCTTAATGGGTTTTGTGACGTACGCAGTGACTACAATCACCACCCTCGCTCAATAGTTGTAAATGCAGTACCTATTTGTTAATTTTAAAGAACCTTACCACTAAGCACAGGTGTTTACAAATACCATGCGAATTTTTACTGCGTAATTATTACATTCCACAAAAAAAAATATTAATCTGTGGTATATATACGTACTATTTACTTTCATCAAATTACCCACATTTTTTTGTTAGAGCGCCATAGCGACTCGTCAGAATATATATTGAATTGTACGTGCAACGATAATCCTTCGACCTTGCTACCAATCGATTTACGAATCGTTCTCTTGACGTACAATTTCATTCCATTTTTATAGCAAACAATATGATCAGTATCACCATGCAAATAGTTTTGTTATCTGCACTTATGTGAAGTATGGTTTTAGATACACTTGAACAAGCAATTCCATCAATGTTTCACGAATACGGGAATTATTAATTTCTCAGTATTTNATGGTTTTAGATACACTTGAACAAGCAATTCCATCAATGTTTCACGAATACGGGAATTATTAATTTCTCAGTATTTGGTGTTATTTCACGCTTTGGGAAAATTGCTAGGTCCTACTGACATAGGCTATAAAATCACACAAACTCTACATAGCATATTAGACTTATCTATGAAGAACTTTATATAATTATTAACATAAAAATCGAAATGTAAATTGCAAATGTAACAGTACAGAACAGAGAAAGCAAGACAGCAGCTGTAGTTGAATGTTACTGCCGCTGCTCCTCATATTGGTCGTAATGTTCCATGTGTTCAAGTCTATGGAAACAACTTTCAGCAGTTTAAACAAACCTGTGATGCAAATTGTGTTAACCAGTTTTTTTTTTTTTTTTTTTTATATTATTAACTCAAGTTTGTTTTGAATGATGGTGATGAACACTTGTGATTAAATACATATTTTAAAATATCTGATGAGTTTTCAGAAACTGGCATTGGTCTGGCATAAGAAGTACAGTCAGGCCCCGATTTTACGACACCTTTTTAACCCCCAAAAACCCAAAAAGTACACTATGTGCAAAAATAACAAGTTTTTTAAATGAAATGTTGAATTATTTCAATATACAGACGTCACCCAAATAAAATTACACCCCAGAACGGTATTTATGATTATCAGTTATCACAAAAAAGGAAACATCAGACACCAAAGTCCATTTCTAGTATCTTCTTGAAAAAACAACCAGACAATTTATTAATGAAATATTAATTTATGTCAATAGACCAACATTTTATGAATAAAATTACACCCCAAAACTTTATGTACAACCTTCCCTTGTCACAAAAAAAATTGACACATCGGGCACCAATTTACTTTAAACGAGCGCAAAGTTCATTTCCAGTAGCATCTTGCGTAAAAATAAAAGAATTTATTAATAAATTATTTATTTCTTTCAATAGACAGATGTTTTCTGAATAAAATTATACCCCAAAACGGCACATACAACCTTCCTTTGTCACAAAAAAAAGAGGAAACATTAGACCCCCAAGTTATTTTGAGTGAGCGTGAAGTTTCATTTCCAGTAACTTCTTGCAGAAAAATGAAACAATTTACTAACGAAATATNGTTATTTTGAGTGAGCGTGAAGTTTCATTTCCAGTAACTTCTTGCAGAAAAATGAAACAATTTACTAACGAAATATTAATTTATTTCCATGGACAGATGTCTTTCGAATAAAATGATACCCTACAACATTACCATGTTTACCGAAAGATGAGTCGCACATTTTATGCAGATTTTGTGCGTCCAAAATATTATTTTTCACTTTTGCCAAAAAAAAAAAAGTTTATTTTACCATGGATACAATAAATATGTAAATAAATAATTATACTGTGTTGGTTTTTCGTAAATACAACTTACACACGACAATAAAACATTTGCACATGTCAAAATGCCTCAACATGTGAATTGCATACCCCGTGCACCGTGCATAGCCTGCCGGCCAACCGGCAAACTTGGCAATGGCGTGCACGCGCACACAAACTGTGGCATCGGGCCAGAGAGAGACCCGACAAAGATCGAGGGGGAAGGGGGCATTCTAAAAGTACCGGTAGACCACGGAGCCAGAGTTAGTGTGCATGCATGTTGGTGAAGGTGGGCATGGCCAGGACCGCTCTGGCCATAACGCAGTTCAATCGTTTGCTTTCAAACTATTGCCTGCATGTCGTTCCTCGGTCACAGAGTTGACAAAGCTGTGTAACGCAGGGCTGCCACCAGCCCTGAAGCTGAAATCATGGTTCTTGTACATAAAAATCCTGTNAGGGCTGCCACCAGCCCTGAAGCTGAAATCATGGTTCTTGTACATAAAAATCCTGTAAAATCCTGAAATCATTGGGTAAAATCATTTGAATTAAAAAAATTTATAAATAACAGAAAAAAGTGGATATGAACGATGATTACCTATTTAATGTAATTGTTTTTGTTTGGAGTGTACAAACCATGCGTGTACATACAACATGGTACTTGTCAGACAATCATACACAAAATAATCACACTTCCTAATACGGTAAATGTAGGTACAGTAGAACTCCAATTATCCGAATCAATTGGGACTGGACCCCATTCGGATAACCAAAAATTCGGATAATTGGATTTTTCCCGAAAAAAAGGGTCTATTTTAATTAATTACTGTATGTATGTTGAAAATGGGAGAAAAAACTATTTTTAAAGAAAAGAGCTTTTAATAAATTTAAAAGAAAAGGCAACACTTTTACATGTTAAGCGTACTTACAAGTGCTGTACATTAGTACAGTATGTAGTATGTACGTATCGTACTGTAAATGAAAGTCATTGCTCTTGCTGAACATCTCGGTCAAAGTACACTGTTTGACTGTCTTCATCCGTTTTCGGGCAGCCAAGTCGCGCATCCGCTTGACAGTGAGAAGTTGCATGTGGTCACACTCGGGCTGACGCTCCATCCACTTCAACGTAGTTTCAAGGCCGGCAAATGCTTCACTAGCTGATGGTCCAGTGTCTGCTTCAACTTCGACATTAAGGTCATCTTCCTCGACACTTTCAATAAGTTCATCATCATTTAGAATTTGAAACACAGGGTCTGACGAATCACACACCATCCACTCTCCTATATCTTCAGCACTAACTTCTGAACATCCAGGAATTTTCAAAAGAATGTTTCTGAATTCCTCATCTTCTCCTGTCTCTTCCCTTTCCTTTTTCTCCTTTTCCTTCTCTTCTTCAGATGATATGCCTTTCAACTTGTTCCACGCACGTCTTTATGTGACTGCCTTAGCCAAGCTCCAAGCTTCCGCCACCATGTAAGCACAATCTTTCAAATTTATTTTTTTGTGGTTAGCCAACACACCTTCTTCGTCTTCGCCCTCTACCAAAAGTTTTCTTAAAAGTTGCCTTATGTGATGGCTTTTCATGGTTTCGATAACAGACTGGTCCATTGGTTGCAATAAGCTTGTGACGTTAGTCGGTAAAAAGATTGTTTTAAACTGGCCATTCCCTCTTTCCAACAATTCTTCGGTGGGATGAGTTGGTGCATTATCAACAACTAAAAGCACTTTACTGCCTTCTTTTCCAAGACATTTTTGGTGCTTTTTCACTTCAGGGATGAAAATTTCGTCGTACCACTCGGTAAACAATACTGCAGTCATCCACGCCTTGGGTTGGTTTTTATAAAAGAGGGGAAGCTTTTTCACATTTTTAAATGTTCTTGGGCTGTTTGACTTCCACCATATCAACAGTAGGGGTATTTTATGGCTTCCCGTAGAGTTCGCACAGTTATGTGCCGTAACACAGTCTTTACTAACTTTATGTCCAGGAGCACTACACTCCCTTTTAGATGCTAAAGTGGATTTAGGCAGAGCTTTCCAAACAAGACTGGTTTCATCGGCGTTGTACAAAAACTCAGGATCGTAGGAGTCTGCTACATATTTAAATTTTTCAATTAAATCTTCTGCAGCTTTGGAGTCTGCTGACATCTTCTCGCCACTTAAATCTAATTCACGGACGCCGTGTCGGACTTAAAATTTCTTAGCCAGCCGTTACTTGCTTTAAACGATGGACAACCAAGCTTCTGAGCTAAGATCTTAGCTTTTTCACAAAGAATCGGACCCGAAATTGGGTTTCCCATAGAACGTTGCTGCAAAAACCACTTGAAAACGGCATCTTCTAAATCTTTGTTTGTTGCTGCCTTCATTGATTTTCTTGAAGAACTTCCATCTTCGTTTTCAAGCACTGACACGAAGTTTAAAAGTGTAGGTTTGTTCCTTTTAATGTCTGAAATCGTTGATTGTCCAACACCGTACATCTCAGCCAACTGTTTACCCGTAACTCCTTTATCTGATTGCTCTATAATTTTTAGTTTATCCGCTAACGATAACACAGCACGTTTTCTTTTAGAAGCCATGGTGAAAGACGAAATGCACTCACAAACAAAACAACGCAACGGACGCCGTCACGAACAAAGCACGATCACGCTGACTGACTAATCAAAACGAACAGTGACAGGTGGGCCGGGCCGGCCATTTGGCGACGGATGACAGCCAATAATAGAAATGCACTATGAGACGGTAACTCATCATCCCAATAATGTTCGACCCCTACACTAGCTTCGTGGAGGGAAGGACAATAGCGCGCGTAGACAGAATCATTATTTTGCGAATTTGGAAAATCAGCAATTCGGATAGTCGGAGTTCGGATAATTGGAGTTCTACTGTAGTACGCATACGAACTAAATAATTATCAAAAATGAATTCCACAAAGTTCCCACACAACATGATAGGCAAATTTGCCAGACAGCCGTATACCAAAAAATAACATTTCCTATTAAACTTACATTCTCATACAGCCAAATTAACAATAGTTATGAAAACAGGATTGCACAAAAGTGCAATAAAGTGAATCACTTTCTCAGATTCCTTGTTCTCTTCCTCATGGTTTCAGTCTGTTCAAATTCTCTGTGCTGCTGCTTCCCAATACAAATGTGCATTAAGGCATTCAACATTGGCGACTGCAGAGATGAACAATGGGCTGTCTTAATAAGTTTTAAGGTGCTAAAAGCTCTCTCGACGCTAGCTTTGCTGTGCGGAAGTATGAGCAAAGCCTTCGCCAACTTGCACAGTGTGTGAAAACGAATCTTCCCGTGTTCTTCCTGCAATTCAATTTAGTTTCAGTACATGTCAATGTTATCTGAACTTGCAATTTCTAGAGTTGCAGGTGGCATCCATAATGTATAAACAAAAAATTGTTAATGAAGTTCATCAAAAACATTTTGAGCAATGACATTTGGAGATGAAACTGCCAAGCATTTTAACTTTTCCCAATCTCCAGCATCATTCTTTCCTGGGTCGATAACATCAATTGAAGTACAACATTAGACAGTATAGCTCTTGATGCAGTTTCATAAAATTTCCCAACAGAGCTGAAATACTCTTCTTTCTGAGCTGCCAATTTCTGATTGCTCCAATATGTCCTTGTATTATGACCAATAAAAAGTGACTCATCAGACAGCTGATTTTGTCTACAGACAATAATAATAATGGCCTTGGCCTTTGCATGTGATCATACAGCCAGGAACAGAAGTATGTAAATAACTGTACACCCGCAACAATGGATGATTAAATGAAATATTTTGGACATACGCCATTGCTTCAATGGCGTATGTCCAACATATTTCACTTTATCATTCACCTCTGTTGCAAGAATCTTTCAAACTAATGGTTCAGTGAAACTGACACATCAAAGAGGGTGGGGGGGACGGAAAGGAGGGTTGCCAAGCGAAAAGAAAGGGGGATAGAGGGGGGGAGCGAGCAAGCTGGCTGGGCGGCTCGAATGATATAAGGCAAGAAACATGTGGCGATGCGGAGTGCAGTATTCATTAGGCACCATCGTTAAGCCGACATTACACAAAGGCAGTATTACTTTTATTATTATTCTATCAAAACAATAATACGTAAATATTTATATTCGTAGCTAAAAAAATATGCGCAGGATTAAGCGCACAAAATATCAATCCAACGCTGTAAATCCAATCGTAATCCAACAATCAATAGAGTCAATTCAAAATGCAATCCGAACTCGAAAACCAAAAATCATCAAAAAATGTATCCAATAGCCAAACATCACGTGCACAAATACTAACTAATATGGTGAAGGGATCTCGACACTAAGGGCTGAAGGGGCAAAGTTCGGGGATGCTGTTATTGGCCGGCGTTGTTGCTAAGCGCGCAATAGTGGACCGTTGCTGTCACCAGTCGCCACGAGAGAATCAGGTGGAAACTGTAGCAGGGTGTTGGCTTGGGGGAAGAGAGGTGAGTGGGGAAGGGTGGGTGAGGGACAGAAGCCCTTTGTGTAGTGCAGCACAGGGCAGGCTCACCTTCTGGCTAACCTTCTCTTTTCAAAACACCACTTCTACAATTTTTAACAGAATTTCTCAGGTTTTTTTTTTATATTGCGGCATACAAATTAAGAGTACTGATATTAAATCCCATACAATTTATTGCTGTGGACTGGCAAACGTATTTTTAATCGTAATCTTTTTTACATATTTTTCAGAATTTTTTCATTAATTCTTGGGGATTTTTTGACGGTTCCCGAGAATGAATGGCCTTGTTAATCCGGTGCTCATAAAATCGGGGTCCGACTGTACACTTAAAAATAGCAATATCATTGTAAAAAAATGCAACACAGTGTGAACAGAGAGCAAAAGACACAAATCAGGAAAGAAAAACCGTAAACACACGAAAGAATGAAATAAAAAGAACTGGATGGAAAAATACTGGTCAGTGGTTATTTTGGAAAACATGGTGTGGATTCGCCATTAGCGGAACACTTGCGTTAAAAATAACTGCTTCGTGATGAGACAGTAAAGGTTTTACTGCCCAGAATATTTGGATTAATAAGGAGTTGAAGTTGCTTGTGGCAACTTTCTGCAATCTTCCNGTAAAGGTTTTACTGCCCAGAATATTTGGATTAATAAGGAGTTGAAGTTGCTTGTGGCAACTTTCTGCAATCTTCCTTTTATATATGTATTTTGAAGTTGCGTCTTACGTGTTCAGTGGTACTTATTGAGAGAAAACTTAATGTAGGAAAAATATTTCTGTAATATATATATATAATTATATATTATGTTATTAATTTTTTTATTGAAGTTTACCCATAGGAAATGTTTACTACAGAAGAGAACAAAATATAACTGAGAAAATAATTTAGATTAATTTTAAGGCTTTCCCTCATTTTGCGCTTTAATTTGTCCCCTTAAAAAAAAAAATTGTACTGTACCTCTCTAATGTATTTATTCCTTCATGGTCTTCATATGCATTTTGTTATACTACCTTAGGAAGAGACGGTACATTATTTATATAACTGCATGTGACAGTCACGAATTTCTTATGTTACTTGATTATTTATTATTTACCCATAATGTGGGCATCAATCAATCATGGAATTGATTTTCCCATCTTTAAAAATTACCTACGGAAGGGGAATAATTATAGTATAACTTTATTTCATCCCCTTATTTTATACATTTTTATATTTTACATAAATTTTCTTTGGCCCCCTGTAATGCTAATTGACAATAAATCTCCCTATTTTTACACTTTTCTGCTTTCAGAAACATTTCCTGATAGTCCTTTAAAAAGAGTAAAAAAAAAAAAAAGTTTTTATGGGTTTATAAAGCATAGACATAANAAACATTTCCTGATAGTCCTTTAAAAAGAGTAAAAAAAAAAAAAAGTTTTTATGGGTTTATAAAGCATAGACATAAAAGAAGTTACACAGGGACAGCCATATAATATGAGATATCACATTTATTAATGTGCAGTTGTTCCCAACAGTAAACAATAATTAAAAATAAATATNAGCCATATAATATGAGATATCACATTTATTAATGTGCAGTTGTTCCCAACAGTAAACAATAATTAAAAATAAATATAAAGCACACAGTAATATCAGTGTACAGAATGTAAATACTTATCTTCCAAAACTATTATTCCACTTCCATACCTAGTAACAGAGAGAATATACTTTAAGAAATACATAAAAATGACTTCTTTATGCCACACAGTAAATATACAAACATACAAACCAAAAATCAGTGCTCTGCAATAACCATTTTATAATTTTAGATTCTAAAAAATGACAGTGCAGTAATATACACGTTAAAATATTAAGTGGTATGATACAATTATAAAAAATTTACCATAAAAACACCACAAATAAAATTGACAGTGCTTTTAAAAAACACACTGCTATGACTAGGAAGAAAAATTAAGGAACCACCCCAGTGAATACACAACAAACTATACAATGCACGCAGGCGATCACACACTCTCCAATACCCCATACAATCACAACATCCACTTTCACTCATGCCATAACCATTCNTGCACGCAGGCGATCACACACTCTCCAATACCCCATACAATCACAACATCCACTTTCACTCATGCCATAACCATTCCTCATTAAAACTTCGTTTTCTTTGCAGATAATTTTACTGGCTTTAGTTTATCATTTACCAATGGTGAAACAGGATAATCTGTGTAGATCACACAGCAAAGTCATGACTACACACAAATCACTTGTCAGTTTATCATTTATCAATGATGGAACAAGGTAATCTGCGTAGATCACACAGCAAAGTCATGACTGCACACAAACCACTAGTCAGTTTATCATTTACCAATGGTGGAACAAGGTAATCAATGTAGATCACACAGCAAAGTCATGACTACACACAAATCACTCGTCTGTTTATCATTTACCAATGGTGGAACAAGGTAATCAATGTAGATCACACAGCAAAGTCATTACTACACACAAATCACTAGTCAGTTTATCAGTTACCAATGGTGGAACAAGGTAACCATCATAATTCCACAGTTTAAAGAAAAGGAATACTGTATTTACTCAAATAAACTGCCCATAATTTTTTGTGAAATGTTTATTTAAAAAACTTGGTGAAAGGCTCATTCAGGACTTGGAAATGTCATATACCTTATTCAAAACTTGTTATTCCACCAACGAGCCCCCAACGTTAACATACAGTTGTCCACTGAACATACTGCAGAAAGAGTGAGTGAGAGAGTGAGTGAGCGAGCCAGTTAGCGAGTGAGTGAGAGAGTGAGTGAGCGAGTGAGAGAGCCAGTTAGCGAGTGAGTGAGTGAGTGAGTGGATGTGAGTGAATGAATGAGAGCGAGAGCATGCACATGTGTGTGTGTGCATGCTGTGACTAAGTAAGGCATGACGCTGCAAACATTTACAAATTCTGTAAAAATAAAATAAAGAGGCTTGTAAATGGAAGCTGCACTGCAGAAAGAAAATATGATGTTGCAGTAAGTTGAATACAAAATTAGAGAGGGAAAATAATTTTTTTATAGTAGTAGCATTAGTTGTAGGGATTTTTTAAGGCAAAAACCCAGTTATCCAAAAAATTTAAATGAGACTATGCAAGTATTAACTCAAACCTCATTAGAGACTATGCAAGTATACACTCAACCTTGTTCGTACAGCCTGTTTCATTCAGACACCTCATTCATGCAGATATTGGTGATTCAAGCCATTGCTTTTATTGTATACATTCATGTTAACTCTGTATTTCATATATACAGACACGCGTAGTGTAAACATTGACTTAAGAATTATTTTTGAACTGGCAAATTTCAGCTAATACAATAGCATATTCACATAAAATAAAGAACTTAAATTTAATATTTTGATGAATAAAAATTAATTGAACAAGTACTTTATTGGTTCTGATATTGTATTATATTTAAAAATCAGAGAAATTTTAAGAAAGGTACAGAAAAACATACTGAAATTATTTCATCAAAACTGAAGAAATCATGGAAACATTTTCACAGAAAACAGATGGGTCTATTTATTCACAAACAAAACAATATTTTGATAAGTAGGTGTGTTCTCTTAAAAGTTATTCCTTAGAACTGCAGACGTGAACAGATTACCTTCAAAATGCTAATATTTCCTTTACTACAAAACTTATTTTTTTATCTGCAGTAAAAGAGGTTGAGCTCGAAGCTTGGGAAATTATCAGTAGGCTTGTTCGGGATTCGCTCGAACTAACAATCCCAGGCTCGCAGACCTCTACAATTGTGCAACCCTGCTAAATAATACATTTTCCAAAAAATAGAATACTTCCAAAATAAATCAAAAACAAAGAACATAATTCATTTGCTTCCTTTTCTCAAAGGATTTTAATGTGATGATATCATCACAAGTTTCGAAAATTTCATGTAAAGTTCTATTTATTGCGAAATAAATTTAGGTATGAGAACTGGAAATACAATNTCACAAGTTTCGAAAATTTCATGTAAAGTTCTATTTATTGCGAAATAAATTTAGGTATGAGAACTGGAAATACAATACTTGAGGAAAATTTTCCTTACCACTTTTAACCATTCTCAATGTTCTCCACAGAAAATTTATCTAACATCCTCCTTTCAATTTCTTTTGTCCTCATATTTTCTTCCCTCCATGCTTTGACCATGAGTACAAAGCTACCACAAAAATGCAACCTGAAATATAGCATGCAGATACATTAGAGTAGATTCTATAAGCAGAATCAGTCACCGATGGCACGCGGGGTGCTCATCACGCACATTTGGGCAGACCTGTGGCATTGCCACTCATGGTGATGTCATTCATACATATTGATACGGTGTTGTAGCCCGTGTCACAGAGCCGATCAGTTCTCGACATCACCGGCTTTACATTCTCCTTGTCTGCATTATCACGCACTGCTTCAGTCCCATCCTGGCTGTACTTTGCTTGATCTGAAACAAACATTGCCAATTAGAATTAAGATTACATTCAGCCTCAAGCTGTAACACGGTTCCATGTACAGACCTTCTATGGTTAAATACTTTTGAAACCAGTCTTTGAAAAAATCCCCGCCTGTAACTACAAGTTTTAACAAAGACTAACAGGGGTACTTTCAGTAAAGTTGGCAATAAATTAATAAAAAGTATTGCCATGTTTAAAAGCCATATTAAAAGAGTAATGTTAAAATAATTTGTGGCAATTATATTCACATTATTTTTGCTTTATTGACGTAACAGTAAAGATGGGTGTAACACATGCATATTTGTGTTTCTAACCATTTCACGGCATCACATCGTAAATGTAATGTGATCTCCTTTTAAATAGAGCAAGTGTTGTTTAGCAAACATGGTTTTACATGCAAACTTAGCATTCTAAAAACAAAATATTAACTTGTGTAATTATAACATTCATTTTATTTGTTCTCTGTAAAGTGACCCATTTTATAAAGACTTTTACAGTAACTATTTTNGTGTAATTATAACATTCATTTTATTTGTTCTCTGTAAAGTGACCCATTTTATAAAGACTTTTACAGTAACTATTTTCATTTTTCTGATAAAGAGGCTGCAAACAAAGAGAAAACAAAGAGAAAAAAGAAGGAATGAAGTTCAAGCTGTTTGCTGTAACAGCAGTTAGGAGAACTATTAAATGACGTTGCACCAAGAGTTATCATCTTGACCATATAACACATGTTCCATGCAATTCCCCTCATAAATTTGTTCAACATCAGAAGATACCTTCCACGCTTTGTGATTGGAGGTGCCATGCTGATGTCTAAATTCAATGAACGTCAAGTTGCAAGGGCATGCAAAGAGTTTNTACCTTCCACGCTTTGTGATTGGAGGTGCCATGCTGATGTCTAAATTCAATGAACGTCAAGTTGCAAGGGCATGCAAAGAGTTTTGTTACAGATGAATGAAACATTCACAACTTCAATAATCTTGATAAAATTTCTGTGGTTTAGGATAGAGCTGGAAGCATTCAACAATGGCACAGTGCCACAGCTGACTACCGTCACGTACTCCGTAGCTGTCAGGACCTTGTTAGAGGTCAGACCTAGCGGAGCACTTTGCCGCTGTGCGATGCGTTTGACCATGTGTTGTGAAATAAGACCACATAATTAGTTTAGTATTAGGACTGTAACAGTAATGTAAATTTATAATATCCATTTTATACACACTTGATTGGAACTGTATATAATATCACTTGGTTAGGTTCTAAGAAAAGAGGAAATTTTGGAGGATCTAAAAAAAAAAGGTTGGCTTACCTAATGGAAAATGTGGTATGCATAATAAGTTGTCAACAAGCAGTAATCAAAACCAAGAGAAAGCCAAAAACTGTGCATTAATCCAAGTTGTAATAACAAGCTAAGAGAAAGGGTGGCAATCCATAAGCAAGGGAGATCACAATAGAAAGACATGCGCATGACATAACAGCAGTTGCAAACATGTGTAGAAACACGACTATTGAAGGGGGGAGGAGGGGGGGATGAGAATATTCAATGTGTATTGGCTAACGCTGACAGCCTAGGGGATGTGGTATCTATTTTCAGATATGCGCATCTTGCAATACACTCGCCAAGAAAAACACAAGACACAATGACCAAAAGATTTAATGAACTTATTTTTCAACTGATCTCCCTCAAATTTTTTACTTTTGTAACCCAAATTTTTTACAGTTCCTCAAAACACGGTTGTAAAAGAGGTGGTCATAACAANTCAAATTTTTTACTTTTGTAACCCAAATTTTTTACAGTTCCTCAAAACACGGTTGTAAAAGAGGTGGTCATAACAAATGTGGTGACAACAGTGAGGTTCTACTGTATGTTGCTCATTTTGAAAAAAATAGCATATAACTACTTACTGCTTTGTACTACATGAGGAACATTCCTTCAGTGTTAAAGGCCGNCATTTTGAAAAAAATAGCATATAACTACTTACTGCTTTGTACTACATGAGGAACATTCCTTCAGTGTTAAAGGCCATCACGACAAGGTGAGCACTTTTGAAAGCCCTGCCAACATTTCTACTTTCAGTCCGTTGGTTGTGTATCTTTTCAAGTACCTATCAAAATAAACNCTTTTGAAAGCCCTGCCAACATTTCTACTTTCAGTCCGTTGGTTGTGTATCTTTTCAAGTACCTATCAAAATAAACACTGCCATGTGACTTTCAGGTGGTGTTTGCATCAGCTGGCTCATATCTCCAATGCATATTCATAGTAATAAATATTGTAATCAGCACTATAAACACATACACATTAATTTCAGTAAATATTGGTTTGTGAATATTGACAGATGGTCAGAATTATTTTGCTGTTTAGATATAAATTAATGCCTGTAACTGTGGTCAATACTTTCGAGGTCATAAGAAAATATGTTTGGTTTAGGTTTGTAAAGTTCCCGCGGGCTAGTTAAGCGATATTTAAAATATTACAGCCTCAAAGGTGGGCGGGATCTTGTAACGTTCGGCACTTGTTACACTCGTTATTTATAATAATGCCACGGCTTGGTCAGAGGTAGAAACAAGAGACTCAGTGAATTGAACACTAGTTACTTAAGAAAGAAGTTCCAGATTAGTTTAGTTTAATATATATATATATATTNAGACTCAGTGAATTGAACACTAGTTACTTAAGAAAGAAGTTCCAGATTAGTTTAGTTTAATATATATATATATATTTATTTATTTATTTAACATTCAGCCACACAGTTCACAGACGGAGATTTAGTATGCAGAGTNATATTTATTTATTTATTTAACATTCAGCCACACAGTTCACAGACGGAGATTTAGTATGCAGAGTACGAACCTCTCGAGATAAATATAAAAGTACAGACACAGCGCCACAGTAGTTTATAGGTTAATGTCTCTAAACTTGCATAAAAATAAATATCATATGCAGCTACCTCCCACACCGGCAGAGAAATAAAATAATAAAGTCTAGTGGCTGATGTGGGGGTTATTCGCACACACAACGCGACCTAGACTATCATTGTACTACGACGACTACTGTTCTGACCTGCCCTCACGGGCGACTGCCCCGAAGTACCTTCTTCCGACGACTGACTTGAATAAGACTGCTCCAAGGGCGACAGACAGACGCCTCTTTTGTGCTGCCTATCACCCCCCCTCTCCTGAGATAACGGCCTGGCCACGCACGCTCTCCACAACGTGCTCTCCACAACGTTATCGTAACTACGCCGCAGGAAACTGCGTTGTCAACATAAACTAACATTTCGTACAACAAAAACTTGTTGACGCATTAAAACTGCGTTGGAGGAACTAAACCTGTCGACGCATCCAGATAAACTAACCTCTCGTTTCGTATAAAATTTTTTGACGCATTAAAACTGCGCCGAAGGAACTAAAACTTGTCGACGTTGCCTGATCCACAGAAACTAACTAATCTAATTNGCGTTGTCAACATAAACTAACATTTCATACAACAAAAACTTGTTGACGCATTAAAACTGCGTTGGAGGAACTAAACCTGTCGACGCATCCAGATAAACTAACCTCTCGTTTCGTATAAAATTTGTTGACGCATTAAAACTGCGCCGAAGGAACTAAAACTTGTCGACGTTGCCTGATCCACAGAAACGAACTAATCTAATTAATGCTGACGCTTTACAAAAGACAACGATGTTCGAAACGAAACACAACCGGACTCCTGATAAACGTAACCCGCAGACGTCCGCCCGATAAACAAACTAACACAATAAAATAAGCCACCACCCCACTGCTTTTAATTTGAAACACGATAAAAATATTACGAAGCTTTCCAAAGCTTTGTACACACGAAAGAATTTTACACCCGTATCCCGCAAAATTACGAATATTGCGTCATTACAGGTTGTCAAAAGAAACCAGCAGAAGAGGTATTTCCAGTAATAAAAACATCAAGATGTTTCGAAAGTTTACCTTTAAAAAGGCTGAAACGCTCACCCATTATACATACGTGTCATAGGCCTACTCATACGGCACGCTTTTAGATAATACGGTGTACGTACTCCTTCGTACAGAATACAACATGGCTTAAACAATCTTTAAATAACCTAAGACATTTAAATAACCTAACAACATTTATGAGTAGAATTATGACGCTATTCCCCACCTGTGGGGTCCTAGGGTCCTCAGTTAATGTTCGATGACACAGACTATAAGGTGCCTTGAAGGTTGAGGGGTATATCAAAAAATTACTTCATCACGTTTTGGGTTTTAAACGGGTTTATTTGACGGGGAATTTATTCATACATTCCCGGAACTTTTCCGGGAGTTTATACATACTTTCCCGGCACCTTGTGCTGAGAATTTACTCATACTTTAACGCCCTGCGAGTTCTTGGCCTGAAGGGCTGGTTACAGTGTTCTGGCTACGTTTACGATGCTGTGGGGGCATTAGGTGACAGGACACGTCCCTGAGTGACGATGTTGTTACTTATCTGTACTTGTTGCGGGGTAGTGGTTCCGGCACTTGAGGTCTGGTGAGTTGGGGTGGCCTGGATACGTCCCGGCAGATGAGATCTGGTGATTGGATGGCCCCTGTTACAGGCCCTCGGACTAGCTGTTGTTGGTCTGTTGCACTCAGCTGGCTTCCTCTCGACATGGCACTTCTCGTTGAAGCTCACCACTCGCTCCATTCTCGGCGTAGGGTTGTAGCTGACTGCTTACTTCCCTACCACGTCCCGGCGAGGTGACCCTTTGCAGGCCTTCCACCCCGGCTCTCGGCGCGGGGTTGCACTGGACTAATCCCACTAGCTTGGCATGGCACCCCCTCGTTGGAGCTCACCACTCGACTCCGCTTTCTCGGTGCGTTATTGTAAGTGACAATGGTGACTTGTGACTGACTCGCGTCCCGGCGTGGTGAAAATACTCGTCCGATGTAACTCTGGTAACTGNGGGCTTGAGGGTTGTGACAGCGCCGCTTCTAACACTTCCAATATGTGTTACGCGTCAATTACAATGCATAAATATCTCTCAGATCAATAATTTAATAAAACACTATCCACAAGAAAATTACAGCCGTTACTATGAAAACAATTGTCATGTCGTGATGAAACAAAATAGTTTAACACAATTGATCCAATTTTATACAGCAACAAACTTCCACAGTAATATTTGTCACTCAATACAAGTTTAGTGAACAATTAATCCAGCCACACAGTTTTTAAAGCACATAACGCTAATGTTTGCTAAGGTCTAAGTGCTTTACTTACAAAAAAAAATNATCCAGCCACACAGTTTTTAAAGCACATAACGCTAATGTTTGCTAAGGTCTAAGTGCTTTACTTACAAAAAAAAAATCACCTTTTACTTCTAAAATTTAAATGCCCGCATTGATATGAATGTAATTTCACCAGAATACAAAAAACATAATACCTGGCTGACGAAACTGCATTTCATGACACTGCATTTACACATTTAATGCAGAATCGAATCTTGCCCCAAATTAACTNAATCCAGCCACACAGTTTTTAAAGCACATAACGCTAATGTTTGCTAAGGTCTAAGTGCTTTACTTACAAAAAAAAATTACCTTTTACTTCTAAAATTTAAATGCCCGCATTGATATGAATGTAATTTCACCAGAATACAAAAAACATAATACCTGGCTGACGAAACTGCATTTCATGACACTGCATTTACACATTTAATGCAGAATCGAATCTTGCCCCAAATTAACTACATTGAAATTTAATCTATGAAAAAAATCACTATCCGTAACTGCATATATTTTAACGTAACAAAATACTGCATTACTCACAGTTGCATGTGCAGCCATAATGTGGAGGAACATGAAAAGGTGAGTTGTGGACACAGCTTTGCTTTTGGGTCTACTTTGAGTGTTTTTAATAATTGTGTGGCGTCAGGAGCAGGAGTCTGCCTTCTCTCGGCTCAAAGAAGAGCTTGTTTCTCCGCTGATGCCTCTCCTTCCAGACTTTACGCGACAATTTATCGTCCAGTTGCTTTCGCTAGTCCCAGTTTAACTGAGATGAAATGGAGGGTTGGAATATACGAAAAGGAAACCTTAGCATGCATTTTCGGACTAGAGAAATTCACTTTGTACATCGAGCATGACGAATGCGACCTTTACACAGACAATCAGGCCTTGAGTTGGGTCCTCAGCCATCCTCAACAGTTGGGCAAACTGGGTCGTTGGGTGCTCCATCTTTCTCGTTTCCGTTTAAAGTTTCATCATGTCCAAGGCTCCAAAAATCAGACGGCTGATGCCTCGTCAAGAATGTACGATCCGGCTGATTTTGAAACAGACGAGGGGGCGGCTCCTGAGTCATCTCTTAGCATTATACAGAGTTTTCCCGAGTTTTTTGTTAAGTTGCGTCAGGCTCAAGCGGATGACGGCTGTGCTCAGATTCCGAGTGACCTGAGTAATGGTGGTGTACTCTCATGTGTTAGATAACGGTATTTTGTATTTTACAGGTAAGAGTGGACGTGCTTGTAAATTCTTGTCCCAGAGTCCCTGAGACCTACGGTGTTGTCCTACTTTCACGATTCCGTGTTTGGCGGAAACTTAGGTGTCAGCAACACCTTTAAAGTTGCAGTTAATTTTGCCTGGCCTAGTTTGAGGGGTGACATATCAAATTTTGTGCGTTCATGTGATCTTTGTCAAAAGTGTAAGCAGGCTCAGCGAGCCACGCAGATACTCCAGGCTCCATGGAGCACAGTTCACTTGGATATATTTGGTCATTTAATCAGATCCAAAAAAAGGGTAATATATGTAGTTTAATTTGGTTGGATATCTTTACAAAATTTTTTCATTTTGTTGCCGTTGAGAAACATGAAAGCTTCATCTATTGTCGAAGCACTCGCCGATCAGGTGTGGAAGGTGTGCACTACTCCTGTTGAAATAGTTACGGATAATACAAAGTACTTCAATTCTAATGTATTTAAGAGCATGTGTTTTCGCTGGGCTATCAAGCATTTTACCTTCAGTCCGTTCTACCCAAAAAATTCAACAAAAATCTTAAGGCCTAACTATCTTCTATAACCAAAATCATACCTTGTGAGACCAGGAATTGGATTTCATAAATGTGGGATTCAATAGTGCCTTGCACGATTCCACGGGAGTTCCACCCTCACACTCATTCCTTGGTCGTGCGCTCAGACACCCTTTGCTTAACATTTGGAATATCCCCCCTTTTCCTTCTCCTCGTGGTGATGCTGATCGGGATTGCCTGCTCGAGGAGGTCCACCGTAAGCTCGGGGCAGCAAAGTTGCAGGTCACGGCAAAGACGGACCAGGGAAGGTTACCGGAAAATTTTAAGCTAGGGGACCTGGTCCTTTGCAAAAATTATGTACTGGCAGATATGGGTAAGAATTTGACAGGGAAACTGATACCAAAGTTTGTCAGCCAATTTAAGATTAATAATTTCTAGGTCATAACACAGTTAGTCTTGCATTGCCCTCCTCTAACCGGCTATTTAGGAAAGAACACTNGATTAATAATTTCTAGGTCATAACACAGTTAGTCTTGCATTGCCCTCCTCTAACCGGCTATTTAGGAAAGAACACTTTCCTCAATTGAAGCCTTATTCGCATGTTTGTACCTGCAGCTTACTAGCTTTGTGGAGTTTTGTTTACGCACATTGTTTCGCTGTCCTTGTTCCTTCCAGTGTTATATTGGTTGTTTTGGTTTTCCTCATTCTGATACTTGGTTCTTTTTTTATGCNGCTGTCCTTGTTCCTTCCAGTGTTATATTGGTTGTTTTGGTTTTCCTCATTCTGATACTTGGTTCTTTTTTTATGCTTCCCGTCTTCCCACCAAGGCGAGGTGAGCCCACCTATCGCTGCAGTCGTCATCAGCTGAGAAGTGATACGAGTTTTCTGCTGGGACTGGCGGAGTCCCACCTGGTTTCTTCGTCTGAGCGTAGAAATCAAGAACTAAAGAAGAGTCTCCGACTCAGTAATGGAGAAAACCACCGCCAATGAGACAATCACCTGCCTAATATTCTCTTCACCCTCAGCAGGAGAACAAACAAGGCCGTGGACACCAGCCCCAGTCAGCTCATNATCACCTGCCTAATATTCTCTTCACCCTCAGCAGGAGAACAAACAAGGCCGTGGACACCAGCCCCAGTCAGCTCATTCTGGGGCGAACTCTCCACTGCCCAGGTGACGGAGTGGAAACAAGCTCCCACAGGGGTGCCGCAACCTGAGGACGTCAGACTGGCCGCCCTAGCTCGGACCACAAGAGCGCACGACGCCCACGACCAGTACATNTGCCGCAACCTGAGGACGTCAGACTGGCCGCCCTAGCTCGGACCACAAGAGCGCACGACGCCCACGACCAGTACATTGACAGAAAATAGCAGCAGCCCAGTACCGGGGTGAGAAGCTTCCAGATGGGCAAGGCAGTGCATTTCCACAGCCCCCCACTCAGCAAGGCCAGAGGACAGTTCAGTACGGGCCTCACTGACAAGTGGGAAGGACTCTACACAATTGTGGGATGCCAGGAGAATGTATACTGGGCAGAGGGCACCAGAGGACGAATCCGCACAGTAACCCGACGGCAGATGCGCCCTTGCCCCGCCGGAACCCAAGACCGCGAGGCAGAAGCACCAGAAGACGAAAAAGAAGTGTGAAAAGAAGGGGCAACGATCCCCAACCACACACACCCACCAAGATCGAGCGACCTGCCTTTCGGGACCCAGAAACACGCTGGGATGACAACCAGGAGTGTCCAACTCACCATGACAAAGATTGAACGACCAGCCCCTCGAGGAGCAATGTCCGACAAGACATTGCTCTTGACCCCAATGGACTTCGTCCCCAAGATGGCTGCCAAGCACGGCCGCATGACCCCCACCGGGTCCGAACTGTCGCAGCGGAGCGCCTTAGACAGGGAACCTCGCCAACAACCCCAGCAACCCAGTCCCATCCAAGAGAAAGATGAGCCCAGCAGAGCTGACGAGGCAGGGGTGCCCGAAGATCCCCTGCCTCGGATGGTGAAGCCAACCACGTCCACCCAGAAGGATGTGGGGACCATTAGAGCATCGACGCCGAACAGCAGTGAGACAGCCGCTGCACCACCTTCCGTACGGGTGGTGCAACGCTGACGCCGCCCCTCCAGAAGAAGAGGACACCCGGTTGTGCCTCGGTGCCTGGTGACTCCGAGCTGGTCACCGCCGAGCATGACGCCAACCAGCCCAGCAGAGCTGACGAGGCAGGGGAGCCTGAAGAGGCCCTGCCTCAGACGGCAACCCACTACTAAACCGCCTGCCATACGGCAGGATGAGCCTAGCAGTGCCGAGGGGGCAGGGAATCACATGAATCCCTACCGCCAACAGCTGCCCGAAAACCACCTCTCCAGGAGGAGGGGGCAACTGATCATGCCT
>NQII01002758.1:72653-105614 GCA_002778355.1 Clitarchus hookeri
CCGCACCACATCTCACAACCAGCTGGGACCGTACTGTGACCCACAGCATGCGGCCTTAAAGAGGAAACGAGGCTGCCCATGCAAACAAAAAACTTCCAAAACCACTGGAAGCCAGCAGAAAAGACAGACTTAAATGTACAATGGTACACCAGATTTTTGTAAATATTTGGAATAATTGAGTGCCAAATGTTTTTTAATTTTCTGTAGGTGGCCAATTTGCTAGTATAAATAATTTCGAGGGTATTAAGTTGTAAATATTAAGTAGATAAAAGTTAGCCTAGGTAACGAAAGGCCTAGATTCGGCACCACTAGTGATTGTCACATGTAAAATTACCTTCCATACGACCCGTAGCAGGCTACAGAGCAGAGCCACTTTAAAACTCCTTTAGCGCCACAGCAGGTAAACTCGTAGAGTTGACACACCCCTCATGAGTGGGACTTGTATATACACTTTTCGTGTCCACCTGTAAATTGACTTTATTTCAGGATAAAACTCTGTCAATGATTTGTAAATAAATACAGCCGTCAGATGATTCATGTCAGCAGCACGCATATTACGTAACAAAAGAAGGGATGCGAGCATTCACCCAACACCGGGCCATTACCGCATGACAGCTACCCTTCCAAGAAGGTAGAACCCATTAGCGGGCATCTCGCACGTCCCAGCCTGCACGCTAGAGAGAGACAGCGCTACTCCACGCCAAGAGCGAAAATGCTACGCCACGCGTCGGAGGCCAGAGCAGTGCACAGAAGAGAGTGCTACTTTCTTGCGAGTGACAGTACCAGATCACTCACACAGACATTTTTTTCTCCCAGATGAGTAGATTGCAACGGGAGGGACGCGTGACGCGTACTGACACACACATATATATATATATACACACNATATATTATATATATACACACACACTAGCTGTGCCTGTGGCTCCGCTCGCACGGACTACAGAGTTACTGTTTAGGATTTTCTTAAATAAAATCCATGTTTTTTATACTTTTTCCTGACAATGTCTGCACTTGCTTTTCAATTTCAATGAGTGCAAGGTGAAAAACTTTGTCATTGAATGTTGCTCGCGTGGTTATAGTAACAAACTTATAGGGAGAAATAACAGTATTTGTTAGTAGACAGACACTGATCATAAACACAGAACAAAGCACTAACGATGTCATTTTTTGGTGCTAGAATCACTTTTTTACTTTCTTTGTAGATCTGGGTAAACACTAGCAATCAGTTCCGTATCACTCTGCACCAAATTACTAAAATCCCCCGTTAGTGACACACAGCCCTCGGCATCTGTTTCTAACCACCTATGTATCAGCATAATGTCCTTTATCAACGTCATTGTAGAGGTGCACTTTCATATTTGTCGTCAATCTGAATTTCTTGACGTTTGCCCATAAGCTTGACGACTTGAGACAGGCTTCGATTTCATCTGCAGGTGTGCCCCTCTGAATCACCGGTAGAGTTTGGCAGAAGTCACCAGCCAGTAATACAACCATTCCTCCCATTATGTCTGTATTGTTTCGTATATCCTGTAGAGTTCAGTTTAGGGCCTCTATGGCTTTTTTGTGTGACGTGATTTCGTCCCACACTAACAACTTACATTGATGCAACATTGTACCAGAAGTGCTTTTTTTTTTTTTACAAAAAAAATTTTCCTGAGGGAATCAGATATTTTTTCAGGATAAAAAGTAGTCTGTGACTTCCCANCCTCCCATTATGTCTGTATTGTTTCGTATATCCTGTAGAGTTCGGTTTAGGGCCTCTATCGCTTTTTTGTGTGACGTGATTTCGTCCCACCCTAACAACTTACATTGATGCAACATTGTACCAGAAGTGCTTTTTTTTTTACAAAAAAAATTTTCCTGAGGGAATCAGATATTTTTTCAGGATAAAAAGTAGTCTGTGACTTCCCAACCCTCCAGCTATCTCTGTACAAAAAATCATGTTGCTCCATTGCTCCAATGCGACATGAAGCACATTTTCGCATTTATAATGTTAGTTAGGATAAACACCACTTCACCTCATCTTCAAGTCTCATCACGTCACCCCAGGCAGGGTTTGAACCATGAACGACTGCTACCAGAACCTACCAGCACTATCAGCCTAGATGATTTTCGCCTTTATGTCAGACGTCACGCCAACTCCCCACGTGTGATAGAAGCCAGCCAAGCGGCCCAGCGCTGCGCCTGAGCTCGCACATCCGACACAACCCCACATAGCAGGGAAGCCTGCTTCCGCCGCGGCCCAAGAGATGGCAAAAGAGTACGACTCCGCCTACAGAGGGAGGAGCTACCCCCGCCATCCCCAAGAGCAGGTGGATATTAGTCCCTGCACCCCCGCAGAACAGCATATCATTCTCCGCAGCTCGCTCCACCACCTCGTGTGCTGGAGCTCTCTGCAGACAATGATGTCCTCGCGTAGGACCACTGCTACCTACCAGACATCTTAGAGCCCTTCACCAACAAACCCCGAAGAAGTCTTCATTAGAGGAGAGCAATTATGGTTTTTGAGCCTTTTCCGATATTACTGATACCAATACCGATACTGCCTTAAAGAAAAATAACATTTTTTCATGTTTCAAAAAATTTAAAACTTTTATTTTTAAAACATTTAGTTAAAGAAAATTTTAATTGTCTTTGTTTTTATTGTTTCAGTAATAGGCCAAACTATCAAGATAAATAAAATCTAGAAACCACTTAATAGTTAGTAATTATGCATATTTTTAAGGCAAAAATAATCTAAATTGATGTAAAAAAAATGTGTAAGTTGTGATGTACAAATGAATTATGCATACAATGTATTTGTAGTATTCAACCTTCCTTTTTTTTCCACAATATTAAATGGTAAAAGATCTGTGCAAATGATTTTTCCGATGAGACTATTTATTTTTACAGTGCGGGCATGTGATGAAGGATAAGGTTTATTTTTTTCCATTAATTCATACACGTTATGAAATTTCGGTTTAGACCTGTTTACATCAGGGCTAGATGAGCATGTAGCCACACAATCGTTATCTGAAATTTGTGAAGTACTCCCAATTATGGCATTGCTAGGCGTATTTTCTCTGCTAGAAAGTTGTGTTGAGAGTTGTACAACAGGCCTAGAATTTGAAGCTCTTCCACTTCAAAGGGTGAGTACACTCAAGGTGCCGTTTTAAGTTTGTGGTGCTATATGACCTCGATGATGTACCGCCTCTCAAAACCAAATATTGCAAACAGCCTTGCATTCTTGCGTGTTGCTTAGGGTAAAAAAATTCCACACGTGACTTTTCCTTCCAGCCATATGATTTGTTTTTTGCTGGCACACGTAAATAATTTCAACGCATTCATTCCCTAACCTAACACGGTCATATTATTACTGCAACAGCAAAACAGCAAACAAACAGACGAAACAAAAAAAAAAAAAAGGCAAACTGTAGGAATGGCGCCGCTAGGCGGCAGTAATGTGTAGCATGTAACCAACATTACAAGATTACATAATTTTTTTATGGGTCGCCGTGTTCACGGTTGGACATGAAACTACTAAGACAAAATATTTATAGAGGTAATCGTAAATAATAATTATTGTTAATATTAAATATGTGTTAAGCTGATTAAATATTAGGTTTTGTTCATGCGGCAAGCTTGCCTAGAGAGATAAAACTANAATATTAAATATGTGTTAAGCTGATTAAATATTAGGTTTTGTTCATGCGGCAAGCTTGCCTAGAGAGATAAAACTAAGTAAACGCAAATGGTGGCTTCTATTGTTTTGTTGTATACATTTTTTGTGAACAATAGCGCAAAACGTGCCTAATTTTGCTTTAGAAATAAACAGAGCCAGTTAGGTACTTTAATAAAAAACCAATTTAAAATAGTTATTATTTTAATAAAACCAAATAGTGCGCTAATCCACTCCAATTATGGGAAGATGNCAGTAAACGCAAATGGTGGCTTCTATTGTTTTGTTGTATACATTTTTTGTGAACAATCGCGCAAAACGTGCCTAATTTTGCTTTAGAAATAAAGAGAGCCAGTTAGGTACTTTAGTAAAAAACCAATTTAAAATAGTTATTATTTTAATAAAACCAAATAGTGCGCTAATCCACTCCAATTATGGGAAGATGAAAACAGCATCATCTTAGATTCTTAAGGTAAAATATTGGTTACAATATCGGCAATTTAAACATGAATTGCAAACAATTCCGATAATTACGATATCGGCCGGTTTCAATGTATCGGTACCGGTATCGGCTCAGCACTAGTCTTCATCCCCTTTAACACTAACTACCATCTGGTAGTGACACCAGAGTCCCTTCTGGACAACAGCATCGAGTTAGTTAGGGTTAGTTAGTATTATAGCTACCTAGCCGTATCTGCTCTTGTCTAGTTTAGACCTAGGTCTGCTTCACCTGGTATTACCATAGTCTACTTCCACAGTTTCTTGTTGGNAATGTATCGGTACCGGTATCGGCTCAGCACTAGTCTTCATCCCCTTTAACACTAACTACCATCTGGTAGTGACACCAGAGTCCCTTCTGGACAACAGCATCGAGTTAGTTAGGGTTAGTTAGTATTATAGCTACCTAGCCGCATCTGCTCTTGTCTAGTTTAGACCTAGGTCTGCTTCACCTGGTATTACCATAGTCTACTTCCACAGTTTCTTGTTGGTGAGGAGTTAGTACGGGCCACCGTGTCTATTCCTCATAGGAATAAACACATCTTTCTTCCTAACCTCCGAGTACTTATTTCTAGGATGACTGTGACTTTAACCCCAGTAGACGTCAGCCCACCTGGGAAAAGCAGCAGACTGTGTCATTACAACCCATTTGCCAAACCTAGAGTAAGACTGCAGACTCCCTTAACAGGTGCACGTACGTTGCAAACAGACCCATTAGACGGCCACCCATACTGTGGAGCAGGTACGCCAAGGTGCCCGGTGCACACGTACGGTAGACACACCGCCCCTAGGAACTCAATCCACAAGGCGGCTAGTCAGCCAGCCAGCCAATTCACTCCATCCACAGAGCTACTCTTCTCGCCGTAAGGACTGATTAGACTGATTCTGGGGGACTTGACCTCAACAGGGAACTTTGTAGTTGCCCCATTGAAAGTCTTCATCACCAAGAGCCCCCTCGAATCGGCAGCATTCGATGTCTCAACCGTAAGCTTGCGCCTTTTGCTGATTCTCTTCAATTGACATAAGAACCACCAGCTGCTCCATCAATGACTCTTTGTAATTCAAAAGGCGACACTTTTTCAAAAGTGTGCCCTTATATACCTCGGATAACCAAAAAACGTGGCGTAGGTAATTCAACAGCTGTAGACAGATGCACTGCAAAAACACAATTTGTATCACTACCTATATCATCGCAGTGCGATTTTAAGTNCTCCATCAATGACTCTTTGTAATTCAAAAGGCGACACTTTTTCAAAAGTGTGCCCTTATATACCTCGGATAACCAAAAAACGTGGCGTAGGTAATTCAACAGCTGTAGACAGATGCACTGCAAAAACACAATTTGTATCACTACCTATATCATCGCAGTGCGATTTTAAGTGGCTGTTGAGGGTACCAACTTTTTGGGGAGTGCTTTTGGAAGCCATGGTGTAGACCTTCCCGTACTAGGTCTCTTTGGCCTCAGCCTGCCATCCNGGGGGGGGGAATAGAAGCCAGCAGTTTATAACACCTAACGGGTTGTGCCATTAGGAGGGGACCAACCTCCCACAGACCTAAGCAATACTTAGGAACAGCTACCCTTCATCGCTAATCACTGCAAATTACTGCCCCAGTAGCACACCGAAGTGTACACCAGAGCAAACCAGGGGCCAATCGTACATCATGAGCAAGACAAGTTTTATTCCCCTACCTGGGAAAACATCCCAGGCTCCCCACTATAGAGGGCATCGTTTGGTGCCAGTTCAGGGGACTTGTGGTTGATCACACCGGCCTCCTCCATACAGCGGGAACAAGTCTTCCCAGCAGGTTAAGGCGCATGGGCTAGTCGGCAATGACACCTCTCCTGCCAAGAAGGCACCAATTGGTGCTACGTGGGTGTACATGTACGTGGATACAGGCTCCGCACCTACATTTGCCTGCTGGGCCAGTGAGAAGGGTTCGCTAGACCGTCACTAACAAAATCACCACCTATGATCACACAATTTGGAGGCAGCACTCATTTGTGAGGACGGACCCTCATTAGGAAGAAGGACAACGCCCTGGCCTGAGACAATGCTGGAGGTAGGGAAGATGCAACGAGACATTTAAACACAAGAGGCCACTGATCCCATGGCTAGAGTTCTGAAAATGTAGGCGNGGTAGGGAAGATGCAACGAGACATTTAAACACAAGAGGCCACTGATCCCATGGCTAGAGTTCTGAAAATGTAGGCGTAATTTTATTTTAAAAACATTTTTTTTTTTAAATAGGTGTTATTTTTGTCAAAAATAGCTGTTATTTTCTTGCTACAAAAATGCAGGTTTCTGGATGAGAATTGTTTCTTTTCATGTGCCCTTTATAAAGACATACATAATTTGAGAAATGTCACTTTATTCGTAAAAACCGGAAATTGGCAGTGTTATTCATATTGAAAAGCAGTGTTTTTTTAACCAGTGTTATTTCCTTGTGGAAATACCTAACTCCCGCAGAAAAATATACAGTTATGTTTTTAAGACAAAACCACCAGTTTCCTTTATCAACATACAACATTGAAAACCATTTCACATTTTCTTACTTAAGCTTTTGTAATCTGCCTGACACCTGGAATAACGGTCACAATGCACTCAAAAGGTCATTCTGTTCCATGAAGAGACTAATGTAAACAATTTATACACAATTCTAAAGGCACAGTTTTAAGAAAAATAATAAAAGTGCCTCGTACAAGCAAAAGAAAAATTTAGAGAAATCTAGTGTTTGTTTATGAACTATCTGAACTTAGAGCAACAGATTTTTTTGTTAGGGCCGCTGATGAAACTTTTGTGTCATTTTTTTACCACATACATTAACAGAGAATATATGTTAAAAATGCAGTTAACTGGAAGAATACAGGATTAAAACACATGATAATTATATTTACAAATATATTCTAAATTGGTAAATGCATGTAACACATTTTTCATTACAGTGCCGCTTTGTACAAATGAAGAAATGTTGGATAAAACATGACGATGCTTCGGGTGTAAACAAACTCAGCGAGCTGCAAAAGCACATACAATCCATCTTAAGAAGTAACTATGTGATATAAAACAATAATAATTCACGGAAATACCACAAGAATTTGTACAATTTGTGAATTACAGCTAGAATTGTCAAAATTCTTAATTTTTTGTATTTTATGGAAAAATTCACGTTATTTTTTGCGTTATTGCATTTGCTAAATTTCCAGGTCTCTACTCGTGGCACATCAACTTCAGTTTGTGGAAAACAGTAAATGTGAACTGCTCACCCAGCGCTAGCCAACCACACTCGCACTCCGCCTCAACAAACATCTGCTTTGTTTATGTGAACATAATGTAACCGTCGCCACTATCTCTGCCGTGGCCATGCACTCATCTGCACGAGGGAAGGAAAAGTAGTCTATATTATGACAAACCCAACTATTTCCAGTCTTTTTTTCCCTCCAAAACCTTAATCTTCATGCAAGACCCACACCGCTACTTGTCAAATTTGTTTCTGAGAAAAAATACGTGAGTAGTACATGAGCAAATATATTATAATAAGTTTTTGAACCCTCATTCATTTATAAAAAAAACATTCAACCATAACTTGAATATATCCTAGTTACTTTCAAACTTCACGAGAAGTGCAGTTACTAGTATTTAAACTAGTGTTTGAAGTCACAATTTTGGGTAAACAACAACATAACATCAGTCAAAGTTACATGATTTTAACAGAAAAAGTCAGAAGTATGTCGCTGTGAAGACTGCATGCACCAGTGGAAGCACAATACCTGTATCATCTATTGACATGTTGGCACTGAAATCCAGTCTTGTCATGGACTTGGTGTTACGGGGTAGCCCAGTAGTCTCTTTGCTGATTGGGGAAAACTGCGGTGGCGATATTTCGCTGACCACTTCAAATGTCCTCAATTTTGTTAAAGGTGTCGATGGATACAGGTGTTCCTGCAAACAAACATTATTTCCATTCGCAAAGTATTTAGTTAACAACTACAAATCACTGCCTATCCTCCTCAGCACACACAAGAGCTGAGCTCACGTATCTGAAAACATGTCATCACAGTCCACACCACTATAGTTTTCAAGCTTTGTAACCAAAACAGGTTTCAACAAATATTAACAAGTCATTATAAACACCCCCGATTTTAGAAAAAATCGCATCTCAGTAATAGCGTGGGCTTTATATTTGTGATTGGTCTGTTGCCACCCAGCAAGATGCACTACTGCCTGCCAGCTGGGCACCAGGCAATCAATAACAACACAACTGATAACTGTCACTCAACAGGTACAGTCTCAGTGCACACCAATAGAAAAGATAGAAAATGACACCTACTGTAATTCCAAACTTGTAACCCACTCCCGATTATAAGAGCTTCAAAGTCTTTTAAGAGTAAACTTTTTTTTATTTCTCATATTTGCGTCATTCTTTCATGTTATATAGATTACGCAAAAATTTAAAACTTATGTTAAAAGTTCAGTGTAATGATGACAGGAGTTCGCAGGCAACAAAGCGTTCGCTTGCTGCTTTGACTAAGCATGTGCTCTGTCTTCTCTGGGTGCGCACCGTGTTTACCGCATTTTAAGCAGACCTTTTTTTATAAATTTGAATCTTCCAAAATCACGCCTCTGCTTAGAATATAATAGCAACAGGCAATATTATTACATAAAGTTCCAACCAAGTATATATAACACAAGCTGATAAAATGGACAGTGCTTATTTACCAGTACTATTACAGCCCTACTATTAATATAATAAAGTGGCCGTAATTCATAAAAGCGTGCGGTTTTTGTGTCAAGTGCACCTCCTTATCGCTTGGTTGGGTCTGACCTCTGACAAGGTNCTGCTTTGACTAAGCATGTGCTCTGTCTTCTCTGGGTGCGCACCGTGTTTACCGCATTTTAAGCAGACCTTTTTTTAATAAATTTGAATCTTCCAAAATCACGCCTCTGCTTAGAATATAATTGGAACGGGCAATATTATTACATAAAGTTCCAACCAAGTATATATAACACAAGCTTATAATAATGGACAGTGCTTATTTACCAGTACTATTACAGCCCTACTATTAATATAATAAAGTGGCCATAATTCATAAAAGCGTGCGGTTTTTGTGTCAAGTGCACCTCCTTATCGCTTGGTTGGGTCTGACCTCTGACAAGGTCACAGTGACAGTCTGCAGTCGTGTAGTATACCTGTCGTCCTTCCCCGTCTGCTCCCCTCCTCCCGTCAGCCCGCCTATCACCTCCTCCTCCGGCTGTCCGTCATCCCTCACCCTTAGCCATGCCCCCACACCCCTATGCTCCCCTCCTCCCGTCAGCCCGCCTATCACCTCCTCCTCCGGCTGTCCGTCATCCCTCACCCTTAGCCATGCCCCCACACCCCTATGCTCCAATCCCCCCTCCTCCCTCCAGCCTCGCCCACACCACACTAAGTTCCCTTTCTCCCTCCAGTGCTCCTACGCCACTCCAAGCTCTTTTCCACACCCTCCAATCTCTTTTTCATCTATTTTTCTTCCCCCCACTGCATGCCTATCTGAATTCTCATAATCTTGCTCTAAACACCCACACCCCCTTTAGACGCAACTGTCACAACATGCAGCCCCGCAGTTTCTTTGTCCTACTCTCCATACCATCACAAGGTGTGGCACTAGCCGCCACGTCTTTCCTCCTCCCCTCACAAAACCAGTCACCGGACATGAACACTGTGGCACGATCAATGACATCACCACGTGCTCTCAACTGAGAGTGTGCACGGGATGTTGAAAATTTATTTTCTTTTTCAGAGGGTTTAAACGCTAGGGATCGGTTTGCATTGGGTGTCGCCTTACAATCCATTATATATATATACAGTAACTGGTCTGCAGCAAGGTCATTGGAAACTGACAAGTGTGGGAGTCACCAGGCTGCCAGGCAACATGCACTGTTGCCAGATCCAGTTATGGTCTGTCTCATATAAGTTGGCGAGATTTTGACAGTCAGTGAGTGGTAACTTAACGTATACATAACAAACAACGTGCCATTTACAAAATCCTGTATCAGCTGATGCATGAACGAATGAAAATTAATATTACGTTAGCTATTCTGAGTGCACTGCCGACGCATATCAAACAAGCAGAAAATACGTGAATAAGAAAGCGTTCCTAGATGGACTAATACGTTTTATTTTACGTGTTCTCAAACCAGCTGTTATTAGGGTTACAAATTAAACTTTGTGCTAAAGTAGTAATTTATGTGTGTTCAAAATGAAATGGACAATAAAACAGTCCATATTCAAATGAAATGCAACTTCAAACATTGGGATTTCTTTTTATGTCGTACCACCACTCTACACACCTTCCATAAATGCTTGACATTAATTCCAAAATCCTACAAAAATATCAGAGGGTATAGTTGAATATTTTTTTCAAATCATTTGATGAAATATATTTCAAACTTTTGTCGTTTTGAGCCAATAAAAGAAGAAAAGTTAACATTTACAAAGACAGACACCAAGAGGCAGGTCGAAGTGCTGCTACCTGTTGGAGGAAGTTCAAAACAAGCCCTACCATGCCATCTGTTACAACACGCCCTTCCACGCTATCTGTCAGCCAGATCCTGAACTACAACCAATTCTCCTGCAAACCCAAATTTTTGTTGTTTTCGTGTTGTTACTATTCTGTATTAATAAAACTAAGAAAATGGGACACGTGTGAGTAGTTTTGAAGAATTCTTACCTTATTCCATGCCACATATTTCTAACTCAAGCTGCTTGGTATCAATAATAGCAGAATAACTGCTTTGCAAAAGTCATTGGTAAGTTGTTCGTTGGCGAATGAAAAGTGAATTGTCAAGCAAGTTTCCCGTATTACTTTTATTTCCAGTCTTAACATATTAGCTGTAACATCCAAAAAGTGATAAGAACTACAATTACCGTCTCACAAATGTTAACCCAAATTCGATGTCTGTAATAAATAAAAAAAATAGATAGCAAATATTTTATTTTAGGCAAGGTTTTCTGTTTTCACTTTTAGAACCTACAAATTTTTTAAGCAGATGTGAGTCTATAAATATCTTAAAATTTGTTTAGTATTACAATGGAAAGTGAATTAGCTGACCGCATGTTAATAAAGTAAATATTCAGCTGCCCCTTGACGCACCAGCTGATGGCAAACTGATACATAAACAAAAAGTAAACATTGGCGCTACTTTTGTCGAACTGTCAAAATCTCACCAACTTATATGAGACAGACTATACCCTGGTACTGTTGCCACTGTCTTGCAACCGCAGTCAGTCAGCACATGTGAGCTGTACCACTTACGTTTCTCTCCAACATTACGTGACGCAGTGCTGTTTTTAAGTCAAAGATAGGGGAAGGCATAGATCCAGTTACACAGTTGTGTAGTTATTCCCGACCCAGTTTCAAGGGCCTTAAAAATGGAAAATAACTTGTCCTAAACAGCTTTAGGGACCAAATCGCTGAAGAAGTGAAGCACTATTTGAAGGAAAATAAATCAGTTCTGGTAATTATTCCAGGTAGCTTAACGTCTGTCTTGCAACCATTGGATGTTTCCCGCAATAAGCCCTTCGAGGACCTCTAACATAGTTTCTATGAGTGGTTGGCCAGTGATAACCACGAAATGACACCTACTGGCAAACTAAAGCACCCGCTCATTGAACTTCTATGCACAGCTGAGAGATGATACTGCTGGAAACGGTCATCAAGTGCTTTAAAAAGACAAGCATTTTGAACACTTTGGATGGTTCCGAATATGATGCACTGTGATAATGGGAAAAATAAAACGACAAATTGCATTAGGGTTGTACCAAATTATTGTTTTGTTATGTAATTGACCGACGTCAGAGCCTTTCCCCCTCCAGACGACTGGCAAGCAGACATCATCAACTTGGCAGGGTTTTTACTAGGAGTGTGGCAGGCTGTCTTGGGTATTTCTATAACAGCCCGTTGCATACGTGGGGGTGCGCAGGGAGATGCAGGCCTAGTGTGAGTATGTGTAGGAGTGTAGGTTGACGTTAGATCTAGTCTGCAGACTACAGGATCCGTGGTTGAAGGCTGTTTGTCAGTTACTGGCTTCTTTGGTGGTGTGGGAGGTAGTGGTGAGATGGCTCGTGGAACGTGCCACAAGACATCGTAGCGCAGGCTGCGGTTTTCACTGGTTACAGTTCCCTTCTGCCGAGCGGCTTCCTCACGCCTCCAGGAACACACAGAGTCGGCACTGCGTGTTTCCCCTACCAGGCCTCCAATCAGGGCAAGTCCTAGTTTGACCGTTTTATCTTGTCCAGCCCTGTGGCGAGGCATAGGGGGTTACAGAGTAGAGAGGAAGACAGCAGGTGTTCCGTGGAGGTGGGCATGACCTGAGAGGTGCATCAGTGGAAGGCCTGGCTACTGGCCCACGAGCCAAGTGACTTGGCTGGGCAAGAAGTCGCCGGCAGACACAAGCCCTTGACAACAGGTTAACAACAACAGGGTAGGGGCGACCGCTCCCATGTTACGCAGGAAGGCAGGAAGTCGCCACAGAGCCACGTATCACGTAGAGTTGGAGCTGCCTGAGGAATGGCTGTTGGCCTCCCTGCGAGTGGGTTGGCTGCGTGAGAAGCCACCAAGAACTCGCAGAAGGGTGCCACAGTTGTATGGGCCACAGCTTCGTAGAGACAGGGCTCCCAATGGGCGTTGATAGGATATGGTGTCTGCACATGCTTGCTCCTGCAAGAGTGACAGGTACTGTGAACGAAACAGGAGATAGCAGGAAGCAAGGTGCTGAAGAATAGTGGCTGCGAGTGATTACTCAATCAAGGTAGGATTATGTCTGTTTATTGCATGAACAGGCAAGCACACATAAACCAGCCTGTACCCTGACTAGGGCCTGAAGGGCCAACCAGAGTGTGATGTCTAGACACGGCAGACGCGGTGGTGCAGGGGGCGAGGATAACCCCAGTCTAGCGGTACTCGGACTCGTGACAACTACGTGCATGGCTAACAAGGTAGCCGAGAAGTACAGCAGGCTTCGGTGAGCTGCCGGGCAGCGTGGCATTTTAATTGGAAGACACGAGAGATGGCTCGTGATGAACGAGGTCTTGAGGTGTCTGTGTGCATTCTGGCAGCGTGACGTTCTACAATGGAGCTGATGGCTGAAGACGTCAGTGCGCGCTCGAGCAGAGTGATGTCCTACGACTGAACTGAGAGAATCTGCTATGGCTAATGAAGTGTGCTGTTAGGCAGTGTGATGTCTGACAACTGAGATGAGAGAATGGCTATGGCTAGTGAAGTCAGTGCGAGGTCGAACAGTGACGTCCGGCAACTGAGCTGCGAGAATCAGCCTTGAACTCAGGGCTGCGTGCCCCTTATATACCCTGTGCCATCACAGGATGACAAAGGGATAGCAGAGAAGTAGGGAGAGAAGCAACGAAGGAGTGGCGAAAATAGCCAAAGGCTGGCAGCACACTTCCCCTTCGCAACCAATGTTAGAGGGGTAAGTGGACCAGATGCATGTTGCAGGTTGCGGGCTGATAGGAGTCATTAGCTGGTCCGCAGCAACCCTGGTGAGGCACTGTGGCATGTACGGCTAACATCTCTTCTCGGAGGGGGCCACATGTGTGGTGAGGCAAGAGCGTGTGATAACGACATCCGTGGCGCGTCAAGGTAGGTCAACAAGTCTGTGTTTTTATCTTCAAATTTTTTTCCTTCTATTACATGTTATTTGTTGTAAGTGTTCATATAAAATAAAATATCCACAATTTAAAAAAAATATGCTGGTTACAATTCCTTTTCGGCAGTGTACTGTTTAGTTTATTTTTCAGTATTCAACTATCCAAAACGACTGCCATCGCCATGTTTATCATTGCTGGGGAATATGCTCAAATTACTGTTTACGTAGTATTCATTTACAGTATAATTCTCAATATGACCAAACTTATTGTGCCTGTCTTTCTAAAACATTTAGTTTTTAGGAACCATAAAAACTATGGGTGAGAAAAGTTACAAATTTAAGGGGAATCAGCTGAAAAATTAAATAGTTCAATTTTTTTCGGTCACAAGTTGTTTTTCCCTTGGTGAACGCTGCACTGGACATAGTGCATATCTAAATATAGATACTTCTCCTCTAGGCAACCAGCAGGTCTAATGAATGAGATGCTAGGAAACGCAGAACTGTTTTACGTTTGACCACAACGCAAAACAATACTTTGCGTTAGTTCTAATTATGACTTCTCAGTTTGCAAATGCAAAGTATGCATTGATGATAAAAACTGTTGAAAACTTAACGTGGGAGACGTACATCCATGCAAACCACTTTGCGTCTCGCGCAGCAAGAGAAAATTGCAGACATTTTTGATGAGTGCACACAAACTGTTGTAATTAAATAATAGATCTTAGAAACAGTATCTTCCGCATGATAAAGTATTTATTTTCATTTCCAAGGTAGTTTAAGTTTACACAAAAAACTGATATTTGTTTCCAAAATGAGTACGTGTATTTCCAAGCTGCTGTATCACGTGGTCGTGTGGAAACTACTCACACTATTGCAGTCTTGTAATTGCCAATTGCACTGTAGTGTAGTGGATAGGGTCGCTGCTTATTCACTAAAGATAGACTAATAGTGGGTTCTAATCCGTTATGGTCTATTTTTTTTTTTTTAACTAATACACTCATTTTTCTAGGTTTTAACAAACTACGTATTTTATCACACATAAGTCGCCTGCGCTTATAGGTCGCACCACTATTTTCAAAGGCTGTTAAAAAAAAAAATATTCATAGTTCATAGGTTGTGCTCATCTTTGTTGTACATCCTGTACAACACGGCCTGCGCCACGGATGGCTGATGAACACGACCTGGCAAAGGTTGTGTGGCAGCTGTCTCCTTGTAAGCAAGCGGTGTTGCCAACTGTAGCTACAGGCCTACAGCGCAGACACAGTGCGCCGCAAGTTTGTTGGATGTAGTTCATTTGGAATGTACTGATATAGCGCTTGAGATGCAGCCTTGACTGCCGGAGTTTATATATTTATTGGAAAAAGAAATAACTTATAAACATGTAATTTAATTTGAAGTGATATTATTACAAGGAAAATTTTATTGAGCTTTCTTTTTATATATTTTAAGTATTTCTAACGGTTTATGTTAAAAGCAAAAACCTAACCATCATTTCTGCAGTTTATCTTTGTAAGTTTTAAATAAACATGCAAAATATAGAAAGGCATTTGAATATTTCCGTTACGTAATTCCCTTTGCAATCCTTAATAGAAAAAGATATTTAAAAAGAATCAAATGAAATAAAAGGAATCAATTCTTGCCCAATAACTGACAATTGATTATTTTCAAAAGCTTTCTGTGGAGTGTACAGAGATAGCAGCACATTAGCGTTGGATCTTGAGTACCAAATGTTAGCCGTGACTTACACGTCTTTCTCTTATATCATCTTTGCGCCACACGTAGTAGGGTTGTTTTGATGTTGAGGCAGTGAAGAAGTGCGACAGTTTCTTGAGGAAAAGCGAAGTACCTACACCGCAGGTTTCAAAATGAAAGTGATTTTGTTCGTTGAAGTGTTTGGAAATTGAGCCGCGGGCCGTGAATTTGGAGTAAATGAAAAGTTAGTGCGGGGCTGGAGGAATATTTCTCACNGTTTGGAAATTGAGCCGCGGGCCGTGAATTTGGAGTAAATGAAAAGTTAGTGCGGGGCTGGAGGAATATTTCTCACTTATAGGTCGCACCCCGAGTTTTCAATAAATTTTTTTTTAATAAAATGTGTGACTTATATGCAATAAAATACGGTAGTTATTTTTAATTTTTTCTCACAGTGCACACAAATTTTGGACATTTTTAAACATCTTAAATGTATATCCACATAAACCACATAAGCCTACATACAAGTTAAAAATACAATGCACATAATTAGTTTCTTTATAATGCATTAAGTTACAAATTACAATGAACTAAATTTAATATGGTTCAATGTGTGGAGTATTTATTATTAATTAGCTGTAAAGAGAGAATAATATTTTCTAATATATTTTAATATTATTCTGTTTGTTAGGTGCATTATTTGAGTGAAATTTGCATTTCCAAAAGTTTTATCGTCCCAAAACACCACATCTATTCTGTAAATTCCTGATTTTTACATAAAATGTTATGAATAGACTAGGAATGTTAGCGTTTGTAAGCTATGATTATCAGTGGGTGCACAAGAAAAACGCACGTAAGAGTATTTACAAAATATGAAATAGCACAGCTCACAACTTCCTGCTAGATGACATTTCAATATTTTGCTCGATTTTTGTAATGTGTGTATTTTTATACTTATTTTCTTCTTTGTGCAAGAGTTGTTCATTTAAGTGACGTCAAAAATGGCTTTATGGGAAACGTTGAAGACAGAAGCTTGCCTCGATTTTGCTCAAAAGGGAAATTTATTTTCAATATAAGTATTGCCAACTGTCATCNGTTGAAGACAGAAGCTTGCCTCGATTTTGCTCAAAAGGGAAATTTATTTTCAATATAAGTATTGCCAACTGTCATGGCAAAGTGTTTACTTTGAAGCAAAAGGTAGCGATCGTCACAAGGAGGAGTGGTCACAATCGCTAAAACGCTATCTGGGACACGGTACAACGCCAAGTTGTGTTCAGAAGCGTTCATAGGTCACAATAGGCCTGCAGGACTACCCAATAAATATTGATTCCACCCACCCTCCACCCCTCAAGCGACCGAATGTTTCCAAGCAATGAGACTAATCTTGTCACGTGTTTGTCCTGTCAATGTGCCCTCGCTCTGTAGATACCCTTCTGCAGTATAATTTTATTTTGAATAAGTCTGTTTATTAATATTATTATTATTTAATTGAAATAACATTTGGTATTTTTTTTTGCAAAAAGCCATAAAAATTTGCATTTTCACTGTACAATAAGCAAGTTGTCTCCAATATTACAGTTNAGATACCCTTCTGCAGTATAATTTTATTTTGAATAAGTCTGTTTATTAATATTATTATTATTTAATTGAAATAACATTTGGTATTTTTTTTTGCAAAAAGCCATAAAAATTTGCATTTTTACTGTACAATAAGCAAGTTGTCTCCAATATTACAGTTTTGTAATTGACTGGCGACAAAGGAGGTTGCATGTACCTTTTAGTGGTATCAGTTTATTCTGAAGATATCTGACTATTGAATTAAATTAATATTCCATGCAAAAATTATGTTGACATTACGCCAGAGACAATTGAACGTGGACTTGCAATGCTTGCAGAATCCTTGCACAGCTCAATATATTTAACATTTTTGGGTGACAAGGGAGACTACATATGTATATACCTATCAGGTATCATCTTTTACAAAAGACAACTGCCTATTAAAATAAATTTATATTTAATTTAAAGTCATTTTTGTGCTAGAGACAATTAAATATGGAAGTCATTAAAAAAATGGGAATTTTGATGTATAGGAGTTGAGGGTTTGTCAAAATTGCTCCAAAATTTCCCAAAATATCTATAGCGACCGACCTGTCATGACGACCTTATTTCTGGAAACAGTGAGGGGTCGTTTCAGTTAGGTTCTACCATATAATAAATCAATTTCATCTGATAATAATGTGATATGGGTGCACTACTTTTTTTTTTTACACCAATTTTAACTTTATTTGTGAAGACCAAATGAAATAGCCTTCAATATAGTTCACATTCTTGTTTTTAGGACAAAAAATTGGCAAACAAATGTGCAGGTTATAATCGTGGAAATACAGTATTTGGTGAGACATCAATTTCAGCTTAAGGAAAACATGGAGAACTTTAGCAAACACTGTAAATGTGAACTGCTCACCCGCCCCGGCCCTACTTGCAGACACATCTGAAAGCCACGCTACCACCCTACCTCCCATAACAAATATCTGTGTTTTATTTTTATATAAACATCATGTGACTGCAGTCTATCTTATGACAAACCTGACTATTTCCACTCCTATATTCTTCACCAAAACCTTTATCTCCATGTAAGACCTGTAATCCTAACTTTCAAATTTATTTCCGAGAAAAAATTGATGCGTGACTTGTACCGACATAATTATTAAATAAGACTCTACCTCATCTTCACGTGACGTCAAGTCACCCCGAACGAGGTTCAAACCCAGGATGACTTGCTTCCAGAGTCAACCAACACGCCCCTAGACAAGGTGTACCCAAGGGCATGGCATGTCCAGTAATCACACCCGCGTGCTACAGAAGCCAGCCACACAGTCCAGCACTGCCTTAAGCTCGCAGGTGCAACGCAACCCGCACGCAAGGAAAACAGTACTTCCAGCCTCTCCCGAGAGAATGCGGCCTGCCCCGCTAAGGGAGGAGCTCTAGCCCGAAGATACGTGACCAGCCAAAGGGAGCAGAAGAACCCGCAGCCTGCTATCTATACATGCGAGCGCACAGCTCCAAAACGCCAGTTGATCCTCCGCAGCTCGCTCCACCACCTCGTGTGCACTAGCTCTCTGCCTACCGCCTTCCTCACGAAGGACCACCGCTACCTTCCAGAAATCTTCTAGACCTTTACCCAGCGACTCTCGAAGAAGTCTTCGTCCTCCTCTTTACACTCCTACCACTTTGGTAGTGAACCTCCCCCCCCCATCCTTCTGGACAACAGCATACATTAGTTACGATCAGTTGTTATCCTAGCTACCTAGCCTTTTTCTGCTCTTTTAGCCCCAGGTCTCCTCACCTGGTTTACCGTAGCTTACTTCCGTTACAGTTAATTGATAGCTAGGGGGGAATAAACGCATGATCTTACCTAACCCCAAATACTTATTCTAGGGTGATTGTGACTTCCACACCTGTCGATGTCAAACCTACTAAGGAAAAGCAGGAGACTGCACCTTGAAACCACTTTGCAGAGACTAGTATAAGACTGCAGACTACCCTTAACCATTAGACGGCCACCCATACTGTGGATCAGGTACGCAAAGGTACCTGGTGTGCATGTACGGCAGAGCCCCGACCACAAGTAACAATCTCCACGAAGCAGCAAAAAGACATGATCAGCCAACCCACTCCATCTACCATGTTATCTTTGCCGGTTGGAGTGACAGGACTGATTCTGGTCGGCCTAACCCCCTTCTGGATCACACACCATGATGCTGCTAGACATTCAGATCAACCCACCGCTCCATCCACCACATTATCTTTGTTGGTTGGAGTGATATATTTGATTCTGGTTGGTCTAGCCCCGACTGGCTGCACTCATAGCTAAGGAACTCATTGTCTGCTCTTCCTTAGTGTGGTAGACCGTAGTACCTCCCCGTATGCCCTTTCCCCATAGAAGTGGTGCAAGATGGAGAGCTAAGAGGGCAGTTACTGCCTCTGAACCTAGTCAATTGTTATGCGACCCAGTGCAGTATGCCCTCAGCAGCCCCTCCCGACAGGACCGAGCTCACGCCGCCCAACAACTGGAAAGGCCTCACCTCCCAGTTCACCTTAGCTACCTCTTCCAGCTACCCCATACGATCGCCGGCGAGCCTCACCCGCTCGTAGTGTGCATACGATTGAGACTTACAGTACCACTGGGCATTACCAGCCCATACTTTAGGCCCACAAGGACCAGCAGCCCACCGCGGAAGCCAACCATCCGCACCAGCAGCGGCACCCCAGCCGCCCCAGGACAGGGCGTCAGCTCCAGCCAGCAGCAGCAGCTGAGCCAGGATCTACCCCGGGTGACGCCCACTACAGGTTAAAGCGTGCCTTTGTCCACCCCATCAGTGAGTCGAGCCAGAATCACCACACCTGACTTTATGCCGTGCCGTAGGGCCACTCGCCCCAATCGATACCGCAACAGGGTAACCAATAAACTGTAAATAACCCATACTTCACCACAGAAGTTAGCCAGTGCCTTGTGTGACAGTGACGTCGCCGCCATTTTAATTGACGTCACTTGTCAAAATGTGCAGGTTGCACATGGGTAAATATGGTATTGTTGTAAGGTTAAGATGTAGTTGAATGTGGCAGCACTGAAGTCTTTATGTGAGAATGACAGCAGTACCTTGAAGGCAGGCACCACGAGGCCACCCCGTAGTGGGGAGGTGGTGGGCGACACACACATTCCCTCAGAGAACAAGCGCTTCCTGCGGACTGAACTGGTGCTCAGCTCGTCTTCACCAGCCTTCTGCTCTCCCACCTGTCAACACATCATACAACACACTCCAAGCAGCCAACATTACTTTTTCCTTATGATTAGGAACGAGATGTTATAGTTTTATTGTTAGCTCAATTTTGTTTTAAAATTTTAAGAGTTCAATGTTGTTTTTATTGTTGTAAATGCTCTAGAAACTTAACACNTTAGCTCAATTTTGTTTTAAAATTTTAAGAGTTCAATGTTGTTTTTATTGTTGTAAATGCTCTAGAAACTTAACACAAATGCACATAAAAACCACATATTCACGTAAAAAAACTTGTAATACGTAGCATTTAAAGAACTGCATAATCAATAATAAACATGTTATTTAAAATAAAGTTGAGCATGACACGTTCAGACTACTTTTTTTGCTGCAACTACGCATCATCATGTGCACACCATATGGCTACAAGTGATGCAACCCTAAACAGCAGCCACCAAAGCCAACATTACGTCTCCTATAATAAGGTATATCCCTGGAGACCGTATAACAGCCGTACATTATCTGTGAATAAAGTTTAGTTAATAAACACAATAAAAATTGTAATTTTAAAATAAAGTATTGCTGTATTGGTATTAATGTAAATAATACATTAAAAAACATTTCACCTCAACTCGTTTAGATAAAGAATATATTATCTCCAAATACTATAAACAATTAAATGCAATCCGACACCAAATGCAAGCCAACCAACTTTCAAACCCTCTGAAAAAGAAAAATATGACACTGAATGCACTGCAAATTTTGAATGTCCCGCGCGCACTCGATCAGCTGAGAACGTGTGGAGAGATTATAGATTAGGCAGTATGTTCATAGCAGGCACGATGACGAAGGGGAAGCGGTGGGAGGGGTGGAATAATGTACCCCTCCCCTTTTCTACCATGTATGCGTCTCTTTGCGTGCGTGGCAAATGTCTGTCTTTTAAAGTAAGTAGGGATGGGTCGAATAACCAAAAATGTAGATTCCGGTTCCGGTGCCGATTCTACAATTTAAATATCGGTTCCAGTATTCGGTTCTATGTATTTTGAATACTTGCCTTTTGTTTGCAACTTTATTAAACCAATGCAGGTAAAATTCATTAAATGTTTTATTTAACCGTTATATGGAAGAATTGAACAATAACAAAGTGTGAAGACAAGTTTTAATGTATACAGATAAACTTGTTGTATTAAATTTATTTAAGGTTAGTAAGTATGTAAAAAATTATTCTTTTTTTACATTAATATTTGGTGATTGTGATGTGTTTGGAAAATACTTTAATTAAATAACTCATGGCCCTCAAACCAAAACATTGTGGCGTGCTGTATGATAAAGGTAACCAACATACAAAAGTTCGTTAAAAGAAGGTCAACAGCTGTGGTGGGTGGCAGGATTTCTTATCTTTTTTTTGCTTCTTTTATGGTGTCTGGGCGGCCCTTTTTTTTTGCCTCTTTTACACAGTGACTCATTGGTTTTTTTTTGCTGTGCTGGAATGTGACACCTCGAGAAAAAAACGTCTCTTCTTCATCTCTTACTTTATATTGATTAGCTTTACCAGTAGTTAATTTTCCAGTAAAATGTATTGTTTGTATTCTAATCAAATGAAAATATTCTACACATTTACTGCATTATTTGGAGCATAATTTATATTTTTTTTATATTAATTTGTAAAATAATGAATTACCATAAATATCCATATATATATTTTTTTTTTTCCCTTTCTTTCTTTCTTTCTTTCTTCTTTTCTTTTCTTTTCCCCCCAAATAAGTTCACCAAACATAATTATATTAATTTGTGCTGGCAAAGTTTCAATTAAACCTTCTTCATAAAAAATTTTAAATTTAATTAACTCTTTTGCTACAAAAGGTTCAGATACATCAATTAATTTTGAATTCAATTTAATAATAAAAACATTGTTATTTAAGAAAGGTTTACACACCAATCCTCCAAATTTAGTAAACTCAATCTATGAACAAAATTGAAAATTTTGAACGGATTAGCATACCTAGTCAATAAAACAGGTGTAATAATAATTTTTAAAAATTTCATAATTTTTACTAAATACAAAAAAGTGTAAACCAAAACCTTACTATCTATATCAAAATCAAAAGTTAGCTGTGTTTTATCCAATAACTTATTGTTAAGATTGTTAAATTTGTAAGTAATATATTCACTGTATGTTCATTATTTCTAACATAATTATTTAATTCAAGTTTTAAGGAAACATCATTTTTAAATTTACTAAAGTTATCACTTNTTTTGAATACTTGCCTTTTGCTTGCAACTTTATTAAACCAATGCAGGTAAAATTCATGAAATGTTTTATTTAACCATTATATGGAAGAATTGAACAATAACAAAGTGTGAAGATAAGTTTTAATGTATACAGATAAACTTGTTGTATTAAATTTATTTAAGGTTAGTAAGTATGTAAAAAATTATTCTTTTTTTACATTAATATTTGGTGATTGTGATGTGTTTGGAAAATACTTTAATTAAATAACTCATGGCCCCCAAACCAAAAATTGTGGCGCGCTGTATGATAAAGGTAACTAACATACAAAAGTTCGTTAAAAGAAGGTCAACAGCTGTGGTGGGTGGCTGGATTTCTTATCTTTTTTTGCTTCTCTTATGGTGTCTGGGCGGTCCTTTTTTTTTTTGCGTCTTTTACACAGTGACTCATTGGTTTTTTTTTGCTGTGCTGGAATGTGACACCTCGAGAAAAAAAAAGTCTCTTCTTCATCTCTTACTCCAGGCCGGTGGCCATCCTACCAAACAAAGAAGGCTTGGAGGAATGTATAGATTGGCTAGCAGTGTTGTTTATGGAGGAGGGTTATGGGGGAGGGCTGAGATAAAGAGAGAGAGAGAGAGAAGGGAGAGGAGTGTTGATGTAAGAGCGAGAGATGAGAGAACAGACTATTCTCATACACTTCCCTCCAAACATCGCCAAACAGTTTACGACTACCACTGCTTAATTGTTTTTCCCTTTAAAGCACGCACCCCAGAAATTTTTTCATTTATGTTAGGGAAAAAAGGGTGCGCTATACATGAGTAAATACCATAATAATTTTTGTAACAACAGAGTTTTGCCATTGCCGTGTAGAACCAAGAACCGAGTAATTGTTGTTAACCTAAAACCGGTTCCGAGTCAAACCTCAAGAACCGGTATAAATTGGAACCGAAGAACCGAACCGACCCATCCCTAAAAGTAAGTATATTTCACTGCAAAAAAACTGTAATTTTGAGACATAAATGAATAAATAAGACAATTAAAAGTTATTTCTTCACTGTCTTTAATAATTAATTATTCAAAACCACGTCGTATGATTCTCCTTGTCACAGGTGATGCTGCACTCGGGGTCGGTGCTTACCCATTATTAAACAACAAAAGGTGTTGAAGAGGCCCTTACAGGATATCACTTTATTCAAAAGATGTGCGTCTATTGAAATAAATTAATACAAATCCTCCGATTTTCCCGCAGGAAGTTACTGAAGATTAACTTTACGCTTGGTAACACAAGTTGCTCGATATTCAAACAATTTTGGGCGACAATGGGAGGTCAAGCATATGCCTCTAGCCATATAATTTTATTTGTGAAGATGCTATCCATTGGTTAAATTAATATTTTGTTTTAAAATCATGTTGATTTTACGCCAGATACAATTAAACACCAAACTTTACGGGAAAACAACGACCTTTAATAACAAAAGAAAACATATCTCCAAATAATAATTCCTTGTTAAAATGTATTGCATAACTTTTTCAGGCAAAATTATTTGCTTTGAAATACTAGTGATGATATACTATTTGGAACAATGGAAAATCTTTATAAAATTTCTACGATCACCAGACGCAATTTACTTGCACTGCAGGCAAGGCTGTACAACCTTTTTGAAATATTTTTTTTTTGTTTTACTAATTCTAACTTTACAAATAAATTATTTTGCAAACTTAATTCTCTTCCTCCTATTAATTTTGTTGTCACATGGCTGTTTTCTGGCCACTCTACCATTCAATCCTGCCCTTTCGTTAAAATTTCTTATTGTCTGAGGATTTACCTTCTTTCCCTTATTTTAGTAAACGTCGGTACATAATGCTGAAGCACTTAACCTGGGATTCTTCTTCACAGTCCTGCCAATCTGCCTCTTCTAGAGCTGTAAATGCTCTAGGATGGCCAGATTTACAGAATTGAATCAATTTGATCCTCATCTCTGTACTCTTGATATATATCACCATTTTATACATTGGTTCAGTGGAGATATTCATCTCCTCTGGATTTTTTAATATTTTTTCATTATTTTTAATAACATCAATTGGTTTCACATTAATAGTTCTATGTTTTGTCATATTATATTCAACCTATTTATAATTTCCATTAAAACCAAATTTTTGGATATTTAATTTTTTAAAGTTATTTTAAATCTTTCAACATCACTAGCACCACTAGCAACCATCGCGACTGTCTCGTTGGAAATTGACGGTCTCCCGCTCCTTTGTTCGTCGTGAACTTCAGTACGACCAGCTAAAAACTCTCTACACCACTTGCGAACGTTGTTGACATCAATGGATGACTCGCCATACACTTCCTACAATTGGCGATGAATTTCAATCTGTTCAACGCCTTTTGGGTTCAAAAATCGAATAACTGCGAGAACTTCGCACTGAACAAATCTTTCACCTTTATTTCTTCATTAATTTTAATAGAATTATTTTTAAAAAACCAATACATATTTTGACAATTTTATAAACTTTTCAATAGCACTAAACTAGGGCTATTCAAAATTTTTTTCCAATTTTTGTGTTATCAATTTTTATATTATTATTTCTAGTAATTTTTGTACACTTTAAACACAAAGTCTTATCCATTTACATAAAACAAACGTGTTATACTTCTTTAAAAACTATAATCATACAAATATTAATTTAAAAACCTTTAGCTATTTGAATTCCGTCAACTAATAAAAAAATTATTTGATCACCATTTGTTATATGAAATGGTTTTGAAAAATCTATATCAAGTCCTCTTCTAACAATTCTTAAAATTGAAGAATCATAAATATCTGTACTAATGTTAAAAACTGTAGAATCAAATAAAAATGAAAAATAACTTAATCCAGTATGTAATTTAAAATATTGATTAGCTTTACCAGTAGTTAATTTTCCAGTAAAATGTATTGTTTGTATTCTAATCAAATGAAAATATTCTACACATTTACTGCATTATTTGGAGCAATTGCATTTGCAATATTTGTCAATATTTTGTTTAATTACCATAATTTATATTTTTTTTATATTAATTAGTAAAATAATGAATTACCATAAATATCCATATATATATATTTTTTTTTTCCACTTTCTTTCTTTCTTCTTTTCTTTTCTTTTCCCCCCAAATAAGTTCACCAAAAATAATTATATTAATTTGTGCTGGCAAAGTTTCAATTAAACCTTCTTCATGAAAATTTTTAAATTTAATTAACTCTTTTGCTACAAAAGGTTGAGATACATCAATTAATTTTGAATTCAATTTAATAATAAAAACAGTGTTATTTAAGAAAGGTTTACACACCAATCCTCCAAATTTAGTAAACTCAATCTATGAACAAAATTGAAAATTTTGAACGGATTAGCATACCTAGTCAATAAAACAGGTGTAATAATAATTTTTACTAAATACAAAAAAGTGTAAACCAAAACCTTACTATCTATATCAAAATCAAAAGTTAGCTGTGTTTTATCCCATAACTTATTGTTAAGATTGTTAAATTTGTAAGTAATATATTCACTGTATGTTTTGAACACTTATTTTATAACAACTTCTTTTTTAATATTATAAAATTTATCATTTTTAATATAATTATTTAATTCAGATTTTAAAGCAACATTATTTATGAGTTGATTAAATTCATTATTTCTAACATAATTATTTAATTCAAGTTTTAAGGAAACATCATTTTTAAATTTACTAAAGTTATCACTTTTAACATATTTTATCAAACTAGATTATGAGCAAAGATTTTTACTACATTAGAATTAAATTGACTTAATCTAGCTTTAATGGCATCAAGAATAATAATATAATTTAAATTATCACTTTTTTTTATTTAATTCATTATTCTGATTTGTATGATTATTTTTAAGTCGTTCTTCAAAATCATTAATTTTTTTATTTTTAACATATCCATTAAAATTTATATTTGGAATACAATTTTAAATTTTATCATTAATTTTACAATATTTATCCTAACAACTGATTAATATATTAAATAAATATGTCATTTAATAATAGAGAAATTGTTAGAAGAATTATATTCTTTAGAAAATAAATCTAATACTGTTAAACATAAATGACCACATATAACAGAATCAAAATTTTGTGCTATATTATTATAATAAATTTGATAATTCTTAAAATAATTAAATTAGTTCTATACAAATATTTCCACAAAATGAATCAAAATAAAAAATATCATTATTAATTTTATAATAACCAACCCAATGAGTTCCTGGATTTGCAGATATATCTAAATTTACAATTGCACATTCATTTTTACTAATTTTATTTGGTAATTCGTCTATCATATAAACAACTCTTAAATTTTTTATGTTTAATTTGTTTACATAATTTTTAAAATTAATATTTAATATGTTCTGATCAATTCCCAGTACCTTCTCCACCATTGCAGGGCCTTTACGCCCAACTGATGTCGGGCAGTTTCTGTCCACTGGTCCGCGTGGACGTCCATTTCGAGAAATTTTTCTTTGCAGGTTTCCGTGAACCTTTCGAGATTTTCACGTCCTTCACCGTGAAATTCCGGTAAGGGTCTTGCCGATTCTGGGTTTTTGCTGCCTGGTTGTACTCGCTCTGTGCGTTGGCTTATCATGCTATTACTCTCGTGACCTTGTAGTCTACATTCGAGACAATAGAACAATATTCTAATCATGTTTTGGAGTTCGTCCTTCCATCCCAGGCACAGGCAATGACACCTTTTCTTACATCCTTCGTATTCTATACGGTATTGCCCTTTCCCTGGGCAGTCATTCACAGCACATTTTCTTTCGGCATGTCTGCATTTTGGGCACTTGCACTGGATTCTTCATGGGCTTCTTCGGGCCAGCCTATGCATTTTAGGTGGACTGCCCTGTTCCATATTTCCCAGTGTACTCCTTGGGGGTTGAGGCATAGACAAGGATTTGCTTTGCATGCTTGTTCTTCCTCTGTTCGCGTGACGTTACCAATGTTTTCAATGTCATTACCTTGTTCCAACATTATTTCTGCTTTCTTATGCCCTTATTGGAAAACAGATCTCTGCCTTTAGGTACCACAAGGTGATTAACTGGACTCCAGGAAGACCCACTGGCTATACTCAGTTCAAATAACGGGTCGTGGGTCTGTCTATTCTATAGACACTGGCCCCACGTTTTGGGCCATCTCTTGTTATGTCTCTCTCTTTTCTGTACCTACCTCCTTATTGGTCCGGCCTGGTCTTGGTGCAAGTCCTCTGTTGCTGCCGCTCTCTTCGCCGCTGGTGAGCTCGCCAAGATTGTCTGATGCTTCCTGGTGTACGAAGGGAGGAGAGGGGTCGGTAGCTCAGATCTAAGGGAAGTCGTCTGCTTTCTCACTCAATTCCCGCATGTTCATATGGGTGGAGTGGTGAAGAGGGACCTTCAGGGGTTCCTTCCAAAGGGAACCTAGGGGAATATATGGGATATCCTACGACGGGTGTCACAAGGTCCCAGAATGGTCCGTTGCAAGCTAACAAGGCACCAATGGTCTGCCTATATTTGCGACGTTGGCGGGCCGCCTTGTCCCTCAAGGCCTGACATCTTGGAGGGACGGCTGTGTTCTTGCAGGAGAACTGGTCTGAACCCTGCTTCCTCGAGGTCCTGGTACGCCCTCGTGAGGGCTAGCAGGCAAGTGGCTAGGTCGCCTGAGTTGTGGTTGGAGGTCGGGAGGTTGCTGGGCGCCAGGACTTCCTTGGCCGTCGCCTACCCGCCCTCTTATGCCTAGGCATAGGAAGTCCCCAAAAGGAAGTGTTTGCAGGAGCCGAGGGAAGTGTTTGCAGGAGCCGAGGCAAGTGGAAGCTGCGAGCTTGTTGCCTAGCTATCCCCACAGTCCAGCACGAAGGAGGTTGGGGAGGCTGGGCATGCGGGGCAGCGAGCGTGTCAGCCAACTTCCCTCATGGTCCACAGATAGAAATAGGAAACGGGACTAGTGTGCGTGGGGGCAGTGAGCAGGTCGGCCAACCGTCCGTGCAGTCCAGTAGGAGTGATAAGGGGGTGAGGGGTGGCAAGGTGTGGTTACTTCCCAGGGAAAGAATACACTGCGGCATCTAAGGAACTCCCTATGTACTGCAGTGCTATCCCTCCCAGCCAAGACACCTAACCCTTGTCTCCACACATTACTCCCACAAGGTGACAGACTGCCAGCTGTCCCTACACTCGAGCAAGGATCAACTTATCCTTCGCCACGGGTTTAAACACTTAATTCTTGGGTCCGATCACACTTAATTTCTTGGGTCCGAACCTCCTTAACTTCTTGGGTCCAAGGACCCTAGCTTCTTACGTTTTGCTCCACGGCGATCCTCATTACAAACAAAATAAGCTGCATGCGTGAAGCGCTCTGAGTGCAGAAGGCTAGGCTTCTGACTGAGATGCTGTGCGTACTAACTGTCCGCGCCTCCAGTCATCTCTCTTGTATAGCTGGCTGGTGGGCGGTCCAGGGGTAAGCGGGAGGGTGCTCACATATGCCGGGGAACCCCTGGCTATGCTGTTTCTCTCACACCGCCAGTACGTCCAACTCATGCACCCCTGCTGCTCGCTAGAGCCCCTGCAGGAGAGCCACCCTACGGCCGTCTGCTGCTTACGTAACCACCTCGGCAGCCCGCTGCTCGGCATGCCGCCGGTCCAGGCTTTGTTCTCGGCCGCGCTGGCTGCCTTACGGCACACCTTACGTGAGCTGACGAGTCAGGGGAGGGTTGTTGTCCAACCTAGGATCCACAGTGGCCAATCCAGTCCCCAACAAGTTGTATTATAGTAGGAAACAATTTGTAAATTGAAATGTTTTGCTGTAAAAGATTGCAACCAACTTGTAACCAATTTAATGGTACAGTCCTCTACTACTGGTGCTGATGCAATGCCATGTTTGTATTGGGAACGTGTGAATTACCTATTTTTAGCATACTAAAGGCTTACGAGATCAAATAACCTGCCTGTGTGTCTGTGTAGGTGTCTCTGTGTGTGTAGGTATTCTGTGTGTAGGTGTGTGTCTGTATACAGGCATGTGTCTATCTGTGTGTGTCCCTTTCAATTTTTAAACACGTCAACCAAATTTCACCAAACTCAATANAGGTATACAGGCATGTGTCTATCTGTGTGTGTCCCTTTCAATTTTTAAACACGTCAACCAAATTTCACCAAACTCAATACATATATAGTACTTAGTATGGACACATGACTCTTATAGTTTTCAAACACGCTGGCCACTTACTGTAAAAATGGCGAACATTAAAATTTTTAGGGCAATAGGTCATATCTCAGGAACCCTTCAACCAATTTAAACCAAATTGTGTATGCTGGCAGAGCATCGTGTAAGAATGAAATTTTAAATTGGATATAGTTGTGGTCTGCCACTTTGTAAAATAGCAAAAAATGAAAAAAAATTATATTTTACATTATATCTTGAAAACTGTTAAACCAATTCTCACCCAATCTGACACATAGGTAATATTATGATAGACCAGGTAAACTTCAGTAATAAAACTTAATTAAGCACTAACTTTCAAAATGGCAGCCATACAAATATTTCAGGTTTATTAGTAACTATACCATTCAACCAATTTCGACCAAATTTGGTATGTTGAAAGCATCTATTACAAACATCATATATGCCAACAAATAGCCACTTTTGTCAACCATTTTGTAAGATATCGCCACATGAATAATTAAAGTTTAAATGTCATTTCTTGGTAAACAATTCACCAATAAATACCAAATTTGGCAAACGACAGTACTGCAGCAGATGATGTTAAATGATATGTTTCAGGTATGTGAGACACTTATTTTCAAAATGGCGGACATAGTCATTTTAGCTTAGAATGTTATATCATCAAAACAATGTAATAAATTCCAACATAACTTTGTATGCTGGCAGTAAATATTACAACTAAAAGCTGTGACTACCTGGACCATCTTTCGTCTGCCATTTTGCAAGATGGCACCACACGAATAAATTGAGTTTTATGTCGTATTTCGGGAAACAATTAGACATATTTCTACAAATTTGGCAAACTAGCAGTACTGCGGCAGATGATGTAAAATAGTTNATTTCGGGAAACAATTAGACATATTTCTACAAATTTGGCAAACTAGCAGTACTGCGGCAGATGATGTAAAATAGTTTGTTTTAAGTATGTCAGGCACTTATTTTCTAAATGGCATCCACATAGGCATCTTAGCTTAGTATACTTTATTGTCGAAACCATGTAATCAATTCCAACTTTCAAATATGTCTACACGGAACATCTTTTGTTTGCCAATTTGTAAGACACGTCATATGAAAAAATTAAGTTCTTATGTAATATCCCGGGAAACAATTGACAGGTTCTACCAAATTTGGCAAACAATTTGCACTGCTGATTAAATCTGATTAAATTTGTTAGTTAATTACACAATCAGAACAGTCACAAAGTGCATATGTAATTACAATTTGTTTAAATGGTCAAGTATTAAGTGGTTGCTGATGCCATCAAATTACATTCATATGCTACCTAAAGAGATGCAACAATTTTACAACACCAATGTAAAAATAAAAACACAATAGAAATATAACAATTATGTTGAGGTAAGGAGTCAGAATTTGTGTTTTGCATTGTTTGAAATTACGCAAATTCAAGTCCATATTTTTCTGTTGATAGTGTCACTCTTTACTGCCATAAGCCAAACTATGTACTGACGCAATATTCTTAATTTTTCGGGACACGGGTGTAAAATTCTTTTGTGTGTATGAAGCTTTGGAAAGCTTAGTAATATNCTTAATTTTTCGGGACACGGGTGTAAAATTCTTTTGTGTGTATGAAGCTTTGGAAAGCTTAGTAATATTTTAATCGGGTTCAAGTTTAAAGCCGTGGTGGTTCATTTCCCGTGATAGTAAGTTTATACGGCAGACGTGTGCTTTTCTAGGTTATCGGGTGGACGTCTGCTGTTTACGTTTTATCAGGACAGTTACAGTTTTAGTTTCAAACGTTGGAGTTTTGGGAAGCGTCAGCATTATTTAGCTTTTTCAGGCGACGTCGACGAGTTTTAGTTCCTCCGGCGCCGTTTTGTTATACGAGAGGTTAGTTCATCTGGATGTTGACGGCGCAGGATAGGTTCCTGCGGCGTAGTTACGATAACGTTGTGGAGAGCGTGCTGCTAACGAATGGAAAGTGTGCGTGGCCAGGCCCTTATCTCAGGAGAGGGGGGCGAGAGGCAGGACAAAAGACGCGTCTGTCTGTCGCCCTTCCAGCAGTCCAAGCAGTTGGANCGAGAGGCAGGACAAAAGACGCGTCTGTCTGTCGCCCTTCCAGCAGTCCAAGCAGTTGGAGCAGTGCTTCAGAGTCAGTCGGCGGCGAGGGCCGTTAGAGCAGTTTTCTTCAGTCACTTCAAGGCAGTCATCGTACAATGCTAGCCTAGGACGCGTCGTGTGTGAGGATAACCCCCACATCGGCCACTAGACTTTTTCTCTGCCGGTGTGGGAGGTTGACTCATTTTATATTTATTTTGATGCAAGTTTGGAGACATTAATAATATGTAAACGACTGTGGCGCTGTTTCTGTACTTTTATATTTATCTGTGAGAGATTCGTACTCTGCATACTGGAAATTTGTCTGTGAACTGTGTCGCTAAATGTAAGATAAACATATATATCAACTAATCTGGAACTTCTTTCTTAATTAATCAGCGTCCATTTACTGAGTCTCGTGATCTACCTTGAGCTAGTTGAGGCAACGTAACATTCGGCAGTGTAAGCGGCCGAACGTTGCAAAATGGCACCTAACTGTGAGGATGCAGTATTATAAATATGGCTTAACGAGCCGCGGCAACGTTACAACTTTCTTCTGAAATGAAGATGATTATAGGTAGGCATCCTTAACAATTTAATAACTAAAGTTTGTTTCTCAACATGGCAATGCGCCCCACAACACAATACTGTTGACTGCTCTTCTGTGGTTCGTTATTGAGGTTTAATAAACACTGAAAAGGCATATTTACGGTTCAAGCTTCCTACATGCCATCTCAACAAGAGCTTACGAAGCTGGTTGCAAGAGCACAGCACATGTCATTTGCAATATCCCTATTGTTCCTGTTCACCGTGTCGCTGTATCATGCCCACAACAATGTAGCAAAATTGTACACTTTTGAATGTGTTTGCATAAATTAAACACTATTATTTACCTGGAATTACCAAAAAAATCTGTGTTTATTACAAAATCGTTGAGTGGTATGTGGATAAAAGTGATACAAAAGACGTTTTTGTTTTGGTAGTGCACAACAGTGGTAACATAACCTTTTCATTCTTATTTCTTCGGCTGCAAACAATATGAAAGAAGATACATATCCTATTTCCATAAAAGCAACATTGAAAATAAATATATATATGTGTGTGCGTGTGCGTGTGCGCGTGCGCGTGTGCGCGTGCGCGTGTGCGCGTGCGCGTGTGCG